>CAJNDT010001057.1:575888-803388 GCA_905221615.1 Symbiodinium sp. CCMP2592
CCCACCTTGGGCCTCAGACAGGCAATTTCAGGCTCGTGTTTTTCTCTGTCTAATCAAAAATACATTGAATAATTGATGAATCAACACTAGAACTAAACAAATACTTTACTATGTGTTTCCAGAGATCCAAGAGCAGGCGATCGACCGCCTGTGCCGGGGTAAGACCAGCACAGGCATCGTACTGGTAATTCATTATGGAACCCAGGCGCTCGATGGCAGCTTCAGGTGCTGCCAGCAGCCGAGTACGATGATGGAAGCGACCGACATGCCAGCACTTTGGGTCTGTTCTGCATCGACCAACTGTAAACCAAGGATGTGCTTCCAAGGATCTAGCGATTGCCACAGAATCAACCGAGACCTTCATTTCGGTCACAACCACCAAGCGCTTAGCCAAGATACCAGACTTCCTCAGACCGACAATAGATATGGACGCATATATATATTGTCAGCAAAGGAAGTCTGGGATCTTGGCTAGGCTGAATCTGAAATGCAGACCGGTGGCAGCACCGCCACGAGTCCCTTTGTGGGAACTATGACCGCCCCTGTCTTTCTGCGTTTCCGTCTGTTTACAGTGAGACTTCCGACCTGCGCGAGTCCTCAGAACTATGATAAGGGAAACACAAACCAAATGCTGTTGCATTCCATTTCCAACAATCATGCAGAACACTCCACTCCAACCTGTATTAATTGATCATGTCTTTACTAATAAATAATTACAACTGAATGAATATTGCAAGCGACCGTCGCTGGCAACCTGGAAAGTCTCATACGCAGACACAGGCAGCTGCTGCTGTTGGTACGATCCCAAACAAAGTGAAACGACAGACGCACAATACAGCTGTCCAGCTCTTGAAGCATAGGGCATTTTCTGCTGCACGATGGCCGCCACAGCGGAGAAGACCATGACCGGCCGCACAGTGCAAGCAGTAACGGAAAACCATGATTTAGCCTCTGCTCTGATGACCGGCGGCACCCGACAGTCCTTCCCAAATGCTGCTGCAAGAACACGAGAAAGGAACAGTCTATATTGTGCCTTCATGTCTTCGACCGGCAAATCCCATCGATGTTCGACACCTTGAAACTCAGGGCCCGTGGGCCAAAGTGTGCGCCTTAGGACCGGCCTGAGTGCCTGATACAGTTTCAGGAAAGCATCTCCGTGCCGAGGTTGGGCTTGACCGCCGATCAACCCTTCCCAGTCAAACGCAATCATTGCATTGGACCGGATCTGCAAGACATCATCATTGACACCGACCGGCCCGAGAATTTGCGACATCTCCTCTGTGGCACGACCGGCGAGGGTCTTTGCACTGTCCAGTGCTTGAATCACATCATGGTGCACGATATAAACCTTCTCTGGGATGACACACCGCGACCGCCATTTGCATACACAACGACCGGCCTGTGCCCAAGTGGATTCTGCGTGTTCGCAACCATCGGTCCGATCCTCCCACAAATGTTGACGAAATCGACGAGCTTCTTGTCTTCCAAGCTGCCGTGTTCGACTACGAAACTGAACACGTGGCTCGTAGAAGTCATCTTGCAACGAAGCTCGACCGTCAGCCCACACCGGCACACGCACCTTGAAGGGTGTGTTTCATGTTTAATGATTTAAGGTTGGGCGGCAGGGGCTTCATCTCTCTGAGACAGACGAAGAGAATGAATGAAGTAACACCAAAACTCCGACCGCCCGACCAGAAACATCAGCATGTCACGCCTCACGGGTTCCACGTGGTCCATCCCAGTTCACAACTGGCCTCGGCCTCGTCTCAGAATATTTCTCCCTGCCCAGACATTGGCAATGTGGGCCAAAGCAATAGTATTCGACCGACGGCTCTCTGCTGGTGTGCAATGTAACCGACGAGAACTCTGGCGGCAGTACATGCATTATCTTCATGATTCCAGGAAGAAACTTTGGCAAAAAGCGACCAGCTGGTGTGTAGCAAAGGGCTGCAAGAAACTGCATGATCTGCTTGCTGGAACAGTGCTGGCGCAACAAGGTGGCGACCGTCACGTAGGTCTTCAGTCTGTCGATGGAGGTGCTTGCTCGTCTGGCGTACTGCAGCGATCTCTCTGCACTTGCTTGCAGTTTAAGGTTCGACCGCCTTTTGGGCCACCTGAGAAAAAGCTTCGAAGGCGACCGGCATGAAGTTTTCCAAGAAAGATAGGAACACCACAAAGCTCACGTCTGTCAAACGGCGACCGACGTCCATCAAATTTCTCAGACTTCGGGCTCCGTGCTTTTGCTGCTTCCAAGCCAGTCTTGCATGCATAGCGGTGACGACCGGCCTGAAATTCTTCAAAAGCGACAAACGGAAAAATACAAACATCCGTGTTCCGCCAGGTGCTCCCAGGGTGCCGACCGGCTCACCAATTTGTTTCGAAACTCCTCGCAGCAAGGCCCGACCGTCGCCCATGAAAAAGGTCTTGTCCAAAACAGATACGATGTCCATAACTTCTGTAGCTGCATCGACAGACTTGATTGCCCGATCCAGTGCGGTTTGTTCCTTCGTAGTTCGACCAACAGTGTGTACATATTACAATTGAACATATCGTTTGATTATCACAACTATTGCTTTGTAGCTATGCTTCACGGTGCATCAGGCCCCAGTCCGTCATGACCGGCACAGGGTCTCCATCCCAAACAGAATTGAAAACTTCAGACCATATCAGTTCCGCCGAAGCTGTGCTCTTGTGCCGAGCCAACCGACCACCCATGGCATTGGCGCCATCGCCGACAACCATGGCTAAAGATGCCGCCAGTGACCGGCTGCTAAAATGGGCAGGGTGCTCCTCCAGAATCTCCAACGCGACCTTCTTCAATTGTGGACCTGCATGATCACCGACACCCAAAGTCTTCCCGCCAACCATCGGTGTGTAAGCACGACCTGTGGCAAATTATTAGTTGTTAATTTATTCTGTGAAAAAATAGATAGAAGACACAAAGGTGACCGGCTAGTGCCATGATGCTTTGGACATGAAGAGGAAGCCTGTGCTTTGGCTCACGACCGACAGTCCGACCAGCAACACATTGTCCCGCTTCAGCATTTGTTCTTTGCCAATGGAGATGGAGTCCAACATGACACCTTGCTTAGTGAGATGAGCCACATCACTGATTCACACACACAGTTGCAGCATCGACTGTCTAATCTGGCGGCAAAGCACAGAAGTCGCTTGGAATGCCTAGGCCAACGACCAGCCGTTGAAAATCCATCGCATCCAAATTCTGCAATGCCCTGGCGGCATAGAACTCCACCTCGCGGCAGAACGACCGGCTGCAAGGCCAATGGCCCAATTGCACTCCACGCCGGCGGTTCCTCTCGGCATCTCTTTCAAAAGAGAGGAAGGACCGGCCTTCGGATGCGTTGGAAAGGCAAATGTCCACTACTGTGTCCAGTGACAGCTCCTTGTCGACCGACACGGCCTTCTGTTTCCTTTGTATACCCTCCTTCTCTTTCTCTTTGAGCTTCTCGCGTTCAAACTCTTCAAGCTTCGACCGGCTCTGCATGGATCGTTCTACGCTGGTGGTTCCCAAACCCAATAGAGCTGCTGCTACCCTTTCGACCAGTGATTTGCCAGCAAACTTCCTTTCAGGCAGCAGTTATTGTATTGAATCAATTACTTAAATTAGTTAACTGAAATAATTTTGCAGATGATAATTGATAAATCTATAAAATATTGGATTTGGAAGACCCAGCCTGACCGGCATGTATTTCATCACGGCCGACAAGACGTCTTTCGGGCAGCGCTGAAGGTTGGTCATGACATTGACCGACAAAACTTGGCCTTGGCCTTGCAAGGCAGCATGTCTGTCCACGAACGTACCACAGTTCTCCCCTGGTCGCCAAAGGCGACCGTCGACTTCATCTTCGACCGGCATTTCGGCTTCGCTGTCAGAAACACTGGGCTCGGATGCAGCATCGGCTGACGAGGAATCAAAGTTTTGTGTGCAAGCGACCGACTCGGAGGTTTCTGACCTTAAAGAAGGCACAAACTCCTCGTCAGACATGGCTCCGTCAGACATGGCTCTTATGGATGGCGATCAACTCTACCCCAGCAAAGGTTCATGGGTTGCGTTTTGGGTGAGGTGTGCTGGCCAAACTGCTTTACTGATTCCTGATGTCTGTCAGTTCTGGAGAATGAGATGACGTCCAGGCACAGTTGCATCAAGCACTTCGGTTGCCTGTCTGACAAACACTGGGAAGCCCTGGCTGGGTGACTGACTGAGAAACTGTGCAAAGTCCAAGAACACTTTTCTCAGCTTCACCTTTCACATCTCACAATACGGCTCTTAGTCTCAATGTGATGGATGCTGGGACCCTGGCAAGGCCTTGGCGACCGGCTGGCATGATGCGCGAAGTCAAGAACATTTTGTGCACCTCCAGTCTGATACTGGCTCTTGAATTGTCCTCTCTGCAAGTGTTGCCAGTTGAATGAAAAGCTTCTGGGCAAATAGCGGGGATGGAACTGCTCTCCACTGTCATCGGACAGAGAACCTGAGCAGGGTGAAATGACATTTGTGGTGTCATCATCAGAATCAGAATCGACACATCTTCCACCATGAACCATTTTTCTGATGCTGCCACAGAGCCCCAGACCGTCGGACGAATCAGCAAAACTCCACAAAGTGTCAAAACAATTCTGTCGACGGGTTATCCCCGATGGCAGAGTCGACCGTCGGACGAATCAGCAAAACTCCACAAAGTGTGCACACAATTGTGTCGACGGGTTATCCCTGATGGCAGAGTCGACCGTCGGACGACGAATCAGCAAAAAATCCGCGTGAAGTGGGAAAACAATTCTGTCGACGGGTTATCCCCGATGGCAGACTTAACATGCGGATAGTTATAGTTGTCAGCGACTACTTCAGTGACCGACTTCGCGACCGACAAGCAAGCCGAGATGTCCCGGCTTGCCGGGAATGATCAGCTGTTTGTCGATCACTAGGCAAGCTTTGACCGGCGTGAGACTCCCTTTGCTGCCATTTTTCATCACCCACCTCCAAGAAGCATCCGTGGCCTTGTTGAGCTGGGCCATCACGACCGACGCGTCATCTCCTGGAACCCAAACCATCTGCTGGTTAGGTTTCAGACCGGCCGATGGGAGGAAACCTTGGGTGAAGGAAGGCGGGATGTGCTCCCAAACGGAGTTCGACTTGAGGCTGGCGACCGCGTCTGCGACCGTCACTTGCTTCCCATTGACAATGACCTTGTCCTTCGAAGAGGTCAGCTTGTACTCCAGACCGACAGCACTGGAGTTTTTGCGGAAACGACCGGCGCTGCAATCCAGAGTGTACACAATTGTGCCTGGAGGCAGCCTCTTGTTGGTGGAGGTTCCGACCGGCAAAAGGATCCTCAAGTTCTGCAAGTCCAAGCGAAACGTGGCATCACCCACGATGAAATTGGCGACCGACGCAGGGTTCAGCTCCGGCTCCGGGGCTGTTACATCAGCTTTGACGACCGGCGGCGAAGTCTCAGCTGCAGCAGACGGGGCTGGCTTGTCGACCGGCACTGGACCAGTAGCGGGAGCCGGAGTGACCGGAGCCGGTGCGACCGGCGAAGGCTTGGCCTTGGCCTCTGAGGTTCGGGTTTTTTTGCCAGCTGGCTCCACTGTTGTCTCTTCCTTGACCGGCGGCTCATTCACAGGCTCCTGAAACCACTTATCCATGAACTGCTTCTTGCTGGCAGCGAGCTCGACCGGCGTGGCTTGTGACCTGTCAGAGTAATAATAAACGTGCTGCATCAGCAAGCAATGGACTCGACAGCAACCTAACTATCGCAGCCAGGTGGCGGATCATAGTCTGGACCCAGGTCGACCGACACGACCGACTTTGCAGCAATGCCACACCCATTCCGTGTCTTGACGACCAATGCGATGAGACCGTCAGAGGCGCCCTGGCTGATGTCAAAGTTGAAGGCCGCGTTTGCTCGCTTTGCGGCTTTACTGAGCGGGGTGACGCAGCCCCAATTAACAGTGACCAGACCGACGAGGAGCGATCCTCTGTCAAACCGACGCAGTCCGTCCTGAGCACAGGATTCTTGGCGAGGTTCACTTTGTCGGAGTTCACGACCGACAAGAGGCTTGCCATGTTGTCGAAATGCAAAGCACTGCATGTGCATATCAAGTCCCCCTCCTTTTTAGGGACAGTCGTGATGAGTGCAACATGACCGTCGATGACCGACAATCCCAGGTCATACTTGACCAGCTCCTCATGTGTGAGATCGTTGCATTTCTTCTCCATGTCATTGTAGTTGGCAACCGACTTGTTGATACCTCAGTTCGGAATTGCACACGTCCTATCATAATCGATCAATGCATGACATGAAGGTCAGTCAGAACTCAAGCCAAAACACCATTTCGCCAGGTGCTCTCGACCGGAATCTCCAACAGCTTGAACACTGAGCCCTCTGCTGCATAGGGGTTAAAGACCGGCACACACGGGATGTCTGTCACCTTGCGCTTCAAGTTCAATGACCGGCTAGCTTCATCCAGTTTCAGGGCGGTGCACATGTCGTCGAGCAAGACTCGGCCATGTGCCATGGAGTGCCTGAGCTTAACATGCATTCCTGCGAAAAGCTTTTGGTTGACACGCGTTTCATGCTTTGTCGGCAAGATGCTCGACCGGACCACGAACCATACCTATGACTGTGGAGACGACCGACTGGACCCCAACGAAGATGGAAGGATGGGCTGTGCGTGTGGAGACCGCCATCCACCTGCACTGATCACCACGGAAGACTTCTCGCACGACCGACGCATGGTGATCCCAGCATTTGGCCACCAACCACAAATCCACAGGATACTTCTTGTCGACGGACGCTTCGACCGCCTGTGTGTCAGGACCGGCTTCCTCTGTGGTGTCCAACGTCTTGCTATCCTCTGGCTGCTCTTGGTCACTGACCGGCAACTCCTCCCAGATTCAGTAAAGTGATTGATGACGTCCACATCAAACCCTGAACTGCACCTGGACTGCACCTGAACTGCACCTGAACTGCACCTGACCTGCACCTGCCGCCCTGCCCCCCACAAAGGTCCTCTGTGGGATGGGCCGGCATGTCTGTCATGGGTTTGCACGGCCTGAGCTTGCCTCAGTAGGAGTGTGGGTTAGTGTGGGCAGTGGGGCCATTAGTCTAGTTTCAAGGATTCTTTTAATTTGATTCAAAGGCACAATTGTAGTCGGTGCAGCGCATCTGTAACTTCTCATAGGCAAATGACCGGCATTTGTTGACAGTCACATGGCTCGGCACCACCTCCTTCGCAGAGACCGACAACTCCGACTGTGAATAGACCATGTAAGTCGGTCGACGATTCCGGGACTGTTCTGGACCGGCAGTGAAGGTGATGACGTACGCCTCACGGTTTGGGATCATCGTCTGCAGCTGGTTCCTTAGCTGTAGTGTTGCATCGACCGACCAATTGGATTGTCGCACCCCAAAACTTGCACTGACCACGATTGCCACTGCAGATGCTTTAAATCTTTTTTTGGCTTCCTGCATGCCCCTTCACACAGAAATTTGACACCCGACGACTGGCGGTTCAACGACCAGCGTGGTGTCTGTACTTCTCCTCTGCAGCAATAATGAAAAGCCTCAGCTGCTGTCGCTCGTTCGGCAGCTTTTTCAAGAAAGCTCTTATGTCTTCTTGAGCGCCAGAGACGACCGGCACGTTCTTATCAATTCGGGAATTGATGAAGGACATGTCATACAGCACCTTCACTGTGACAAACAAATGACACAGTGTCGATGTTGTGAAGATCGCAAACAAGAGACACCCGACCGCCCAAAGATCAGCTGTGGGTGCCAACCTCACCCTTACAGCAAAGCTACGACCGGGTTCCTGTGACCCGCTAAGCTCCGGAGGTCTGTACGCTGCAGAGTACACCTCGTCACCATAGACAGCTGTCCCGACCGGCTCAGTGAGGCCGAAGTCTGCCCAGCGGGCTCGAACATGGGGGGCAGGACCGACAAGTATGTTCTGTGGCTTCACATCACAGTGCACAAGCTTGTGACAGTGCAGATACTGGAGTCCATGTGCAAGATCGACCATCAGATGCCATTTGTGTGGGCACTTTGCGGCCTTGGGCTGCGTCTTCAGCCAAGCGTCCAATGTCACCGGCACATACTCCAAAAGAAGGCCCACGAGACCTCCGTCGACCGACATGACTGGCCCATAACAATGCAGGATGGTTGGGTGGCGTAGACTGAGGAGAACGTCTAGCTCCCTCTTCACGTCCCTGCTGCCGACCGGCAACCTCGACATGACAAGATGCAGCACTAAACCCAAAGTCGACAAAGACATCATTCGTTCATTCATTCATGATTGTTCAATCGCATGAACCTTAATAATAAAATGAATAGCCAAGATGCTTCACTGCGAACTCCGTTCCCATCAAGTTTTCACAGCGGTAAACTGTGCCATGGGCGCCTTGTCCCAGGGTCGACCGACTGGAAAGTGCCATGCCTTCAAAGGAGAACCTCAATTCATTGACGAGGTTCTCATCGACCGGTGGCTGCTGGTCACTATCATTCTCAGGCTTCGGGTCTCTGACCGGCGAGTCGACTTCCACTGGAGGATGAGCGAGCTCCCTCTTGAGGGCGTTGTGCTTTCTGTGATCCTTGACCGCCGCGTCCACAAAGGGTTGTTTCTCCTTTTTTGACATCTGCTTCCATCGCGACCGGCTCTGATCTAAGTTTTTCAAGAAGGTTTTGACTCGAAGGCGCTTCAATGGAGGGTCGACCGTCCCTGTCCTGGCGACCGTCGCACAGTAACGGGCATAGGGCCCTGCCACCCTCTTCAGCCCGAGGCTTTTGTTACTGATTCGACCCATGAAGGTCGACCGGCCGTTTTGGACTTGAGCCGAAGCAACGCTGAGCACAGCAGTCGACCGACAAGTCTAGAAAGAACTCTGTGCCATCCAAGGTTCACGACCAACGTCACTAAGTCGTGGCGCTTTCCACAGAAGATGCCCATGGACACGTGTTGCCGATCTACGACCGACGTGACGACCTTCCACAACTCTGCCATGTCCCCCAAAATGATCTTGGCCTTCGACGTGGCCTCATCGATGTAAATGCCGCCACGGGTCGTCGCCCGGCATAGACCGACGAAGCCATCACCAAAGGTCTTCATGTCATGAAACAGATGAATGTTGGAGCGGACCGACAAGCCGAGCTCCTCAGCTTTTTCAAGAACAGGATCCTTCTCCACCAGTGGGGCCTCCATCGTGATGTCGTCAGCCAAGATCCCAGACTCGTCGTCTCCCCCCTCAACGACCAGCTTGTGCTCTGTGACCGTTGCTTTGGCCGCATCCACAGCACTTTCGGCTTCATCCACTGCACGACCAGCGGCCAGATTCTTCAACCCTTGGAGGACCGACACACACTCAGGGATGCCACTGCCCTCGATCTTCGGGTCACCAGACAGACCGACGCCAAGACGCATGCACGTCCTTGGCAACCCCATCACCAAAATAATGAGACATGGCACTGAATGTCAGTTATAGTTCATAGTGCTAGCAAGCCTCAAAATGCGCGACCGTCCACGCTCACTCCACAGCATCTTCTGACAGCGGTCATACGCTGGTAGGCGGCTCACGACCGACGCGTACTTCTTCATGACCAACTGACACCACAACTGTGCCTTCAACATTGGGGCACAAAAGTCAGACATGAAGGTCGGTATGGAAGAGACCGTCCCGCGACCGTCACAGAAGTCATAGAAAAGCTGCAGAGCAGCAATCTGCTGCTCGGGTTCCAGGAGGAAGCCTGAGCCAACTGCATTCCGCGACCAACAATGCAGGGAAACCTAACAGCATGGCATGCCGCCGAGTTACGTGTCTCTTCTCCTTGACCGACGAAGTACTTGTTCGTGAAAACAAGTCCCTGTGGCAGGTCGGGCTTCTCCTTCAGCTTGATCAGGACCGGCTCTTTTAACACTGCAGTCGCTTTGCACCAGTTGTGGATTGTTGACCGGCGTGACTTGCCCAAAATTTCCACCATGGCGTTCTCGGCGTCCTGACAGATGAGACTCAGGGCCAGCAACAAAAACAGGTGGTCGACCGACTGTCCTTTATCAGACCGCCAGGAACTTTGGCGACATAAGCACGCACAAGTTTGATCTTGTGCTCGACCGACGTCGTCCGCAACTTGTTGGCCTCCTGCTCATGGGCCATGGTGTAGAAGAGCTTGACCGCCGCCTGACACAGGAGTAACTAGTGACCGTCATGAGTGTCTAGTCATACTGCACATCCCTGGCCTCATCATCATCCGAGAATTTGATGCAATCAAAACGCATTCCGACCGTCAGAATGTCCTTGATCTCACCTGTGTACCACTCGAGCTGCGTTGCATCATCGGACTGAGCGACCGTCTCAGCAGCTTTCCTCGGTCAGAAAGTAATTTAAAATTAAGGGAAATGAAAACCGTGGACTTCGACCGACTCTTTTCTGACCAGCTGACAAACCAGTGCACACCAGAACGTGGAATTGGACCGACAAACTACACGTCGTCAAGTATCTTCAACGCTGCGATACAGTGCTTGCCATCTGCCAGCTTCGACCGGCCATCAGATGCGGCCATAGGACGACCAGCAGGATCATACCTGCGAAACCCAAGAGTGAACTACCAAGCACGAGAAAATAAACTTTTCGACTGGCCTCAGCTTCGGTCGGGACAACGAAGCCTGGCCCCAACGACCGGCCAAAATCACCTTCTCATACAACTCCAGGACACGATCCTCATCGACGTCCCGATGGCCGGAATCATGGGCGACCGACACGTCGTCAAGCTTTAAGAGCTTGCTCTCCACGTAGACCGGCGCGTAAGCAGGAGTGCCTGCTTTCTTGGACATGGCTCGACCGGCCGACTTGGTTCGGAACCCCGAGGATCGGTTGCTAAGGCTTGTAAGCCCAAACTCCAGGTAGGCAACGGCACGACCGACACTCAGAGATGTGCTTCCAAGATCATCGACCGGCCTGCCGATGTTGAACCCACAAGATAGGCCCACAAGGCTTAGCAACCTATTCTGCTGGTTCAACTGGAAGAGCATGCACGACCGGCTAAGGTGCTGCAACATATGTGTCAGAGTGGGACCGACCTAGGACGATGCAGCACTAGACCGACTTTAACCCCCAAGATAGGACCACAAGCCTTAGCAAAGCATCCTTTGGGTTCAACTTAGTGAAGGCATGTATTCAACCTTGGAGGTCATCTCTGGCTCGGGCTGTCGACCGATGTCTGAACTGGTAACTTGGGGCTACAAGCCTTAGCAACCGATCCTGGGGGTTCCGAACCAAATGCAGCCCAGAGTGGATTCCAAAGCATGTGCCATGCGCTGGAATGCACCATGGACCGCCAGGCTGGCATGCATTGTGCTACCAAGTCAACAACTTGACTACATGACAGAACCAACAGGTAACAAACAAAGTCAGGTATGCTGCACTCAATCTCGAACACTAAGTCGACTGGCATGCCCTCTCACGTGCTTCACATTTTAAACACATGTCTCGCTGGCTGCTGAAACCGACAGACGACTGTGGCTCTATGCACACATGGCATGGCCGACAGCTGGCAGGACAGGCTGCATCTGGCATTCAGAAAACACTATCGTCATGATCATGATGGTCTGTCATTATTTGACCGACAACTGCCAGGGCCAGCCTGCCTGCTAGAGTGAGGAAAAAGGCCTTTGACTCGACCGGCGTGGTGGACATCAGCTAGACTCAGCGACCTGGTCCATGACGAGCGGCTGCTTTGTCTTGCCTGCAACATCTTCCTCGACCGACTCCATGACGAGTGGCTGCTTTGTCTTGCCCGCCAGATCCTCGACCGACACCGTTGTCTTGCCCGCCAGATCCACGACCGACTCTTTGGCGAGCATCTCATCCATTTCTGCGACCAGCTTCTTCTGTATCGCGAGCAGAGTTGACGACCGACTGTTCAGCTCCTCCAACTCTTTATCGTTCTGGTACATGTATTCTTTCAGCGTCTCGAGGTTCTTTAACTTCACGAAGTCACCGACCGGCACCTTGTTGCTGAACTGAACCATGACCTTGTACTCCGCGGCGACCGACTCAACGCCCATCTGGGGAAGCGTCGGCGCGTAGTAGTAGTCCTGAGCAGACAGCTTATGCTGTAGATTGCAACTGCAGGATTAGAAATCATGCAACTGCAACATCACTGAATCGAATGCCACCAAAGCACACAGACCGGCGACATGCTTTCATCATAGTGAAGGAGTCCAGCTGGAAGCATGCCCACTCCATAGTAGCTCAGCCGCACATCGACCGCCGTGCCGCCACCTGCCAGCCAACACATCAGCGCAGCCTTCGTCGGGTTACTGAAATACATATATCCAGTGCCACCCCGACCGACTGTGGAGGAAGGCCGCTTTTGCCCTCGGGGCTTGTTCATGCTGTAGCTAGCTTCTTCACGACCGACAGCTCCGTCACATCATCGGAGATCTTGTAGAACACGAAAGCAGGCTTGTCGACCGGCACGTCACTTGGCAACGCCTCCACCTCGAGGCGGGCGTCCATGCGTGTGACTTTGAGGTGCTTCTCGACCGACAAGTCGAGGTTCCTCACGACGAAGCCGTCGTTGGTGCATGGTCTGACCGACCCTTGTTCCATAGCCAGTTGGAACTCATCGACCTGCACTTCCAGCACGACCACGAACCGGGTCAACAGAAGTTTGACCTCATCTTCCCGACCGGCGTTATCAGTAACACACATGATTGTGCCCCCAGCCGAAACACGATGGGCCTGCTCCTTGTGCTTCGACCGTTGGTACATCGGCCCCGGAATGGGATCCGTGTCGGAAAGCTGGTATTGCATCCTGACCGACCGGGCAGTTCAGAACTAAGGACGACCTACACTACTGCATCCTCGCTGGTCATGATAAATGAACTGAAACACAGCAGCAAGGCACCTGCGACCGACACCAGCGATAGCCTTATAGACAGCGACCGATGGGGAGAAATAGGCCTGGACGTCGGGAACTGGGTTCCAGAGCCAGTGCTCCCACTGGTCGACCGACAGTCCGACATAACCTGTCTTGGCCATAGCGACGGGGAGTGGGGCCGGCAAGTCTCGTGAAGCTGAAATTGCTTTGTGGCATGGCAGGCATCATAGACATAGACCGACTGTGACTGTGCCCAACAACTGCAGGTAACCAATGAGGACCAGGCCAACCGGCACCCGCTGATCAGACATCATAGAGCTGGAGTCCAGTTCTATGGTGTCTGACCAGATGGTGATGGTAGGCGACCGACCTTGGCAAATATGAATCATGAAGTCATAGCTAGTTACAGTATCCAAAGCACGCTGCCCACGCATGTGTCTGAGAACACCACCGGCAAGGAAAGTAGATCTGCTTCTGTCTGGACCTCAATACTTAAGGTGACTGGGATCTCAAATTGGCATGGACCTGTTACTGCTACAGGAGCCCGACCTCCCAGAGCATCCAAGGAGCTCCTCAACCCTTCGTCGGCGCCACTCAGCCAGTCGTAGTCGACTGGCTGAGCGGTGCCGACGAAGGGTTGAGGACACCTGTCGATAGCTCTCCTCGACCGGCAACACTTCCTGACCAGGTGTTGCTAAGTCAATCATTACAGCAGTGTCCAGCATTATTGAATGCTGATCGACACTGAGGCCTGTACCCTGAGCCATGAAGATTTACATTGGGTGGTCTGGGAGGTGATAGACCTTGAGCGAACACACACATAACACTTTCGAAAGTACACTGCCCACGCATGTGTCTGAGAACACCACCGGCAAAGAAAGTAGATCTGCTTCTGCCTGGACCTCAATACTTAAGGTGACTGGGATCTCAAATTGGCATGGACCTGTTACTGCTACAGGAGCCCGACCTCCCAGAGCATCCAAGGAGCTCCTCAACCCTTCGTCGGCGCCACTCAGCCAGTCGTAGTCGACTGGCTGAGCGGTGCCGACGAAGGGTTGAGGACACCTGTCGATAGCTCTCCTCGACCGGCAACACTTCCTGACCAGGTGTTGCTAAGTCAATCATTACAGCAGTGTCCAGCATTATTGAATGCTGACCGACACTGAGGCCTGTACCCTGAGCCATGAAGATTTAGATTGGGTGGTCTGGGAGGTGATAGACCTGGACTGAAAATTTCAATCCAGGTCTATGCCTCCCAGAGCACCCGAGGAGCTCGACCGGCAACACTTCCTGACCAGGTGTCGCCAAGATGTGGCAGAGAAGCTTTATGGATCAATCGGAGCACCTTGGCTTAAATATATATATATATATGTTGCAAGATAGTGACTGTCACTATCACTAGAGCCGATGTATTTAAGCCAAAACTGTGTGATGCTATGGGCAGGGACCGGCCAAGTAGTCTTACTCTGACCAGACCAGAGATCCTGGTAAGTTCATTCGTGTCTTTTTTGTGTAATACAGCATACCTTTTACTATTTTATGATTTGTATACCTCACATATGGTTGTGCAGCATCACCTGAACTGCACCTGAACTGCACCTGAACTGCACCAATCTATAATAGCACGAACGCTGAACTGCACCTGAACTGCACCTCAACTGCACCTGAACTGCACCAGCATTATCCATGTTCATGGTTTCCCCCAGAAAGAATAAACAGAACAGACCGGCTAGTAGACCTTCTTGAATAATTAATTCCTACTAAGGGATATAGGTAAACTTATAGGGCTCTGTCTATTATTTCTAAAAAGGACAAGCGTGAACTGCACTGGAACCTTTGTGAATCAAAGCATCAAACCCAGCAGTCCTCCTGGACTGTGTCAGACCGTCGCTCAGCCGAGGCCATTGGGGGATCTTGTCATTTTGACGAGATCCCCCGATGGCCTCGGCTAGCCTGGCTCAAGGTGCCAAACAATGCATCTTGACTTGGCTCTGTGATCCTCAGATGAAACGTTGACTTAGTGCTGGACGACCGACTCGTCGCCGGGCCGGCCTGCCACGTCGGTGGTCTGTCCATCGGTCTGATTTATTTATGATTACACCTCACGAATCCGCCTCATGCGGGACACTGACCGGCCCCATGTGAAGCTCTCGCCTTGGAGCAAAAAGTAGACAGGTAAATACCGGAACACCCACTGCATCCAGGGATGTGGCAGGTCATGAAGATGTTGCCGAAAGCCTGTCCACGGGAAAATGCATCATTGCTGTAAACAAATGAGGTGGCACCCATGATGCATGAGCTGCACTTGTTTTGCCATCATTGCACGACCGTCGGTTTCTGCTCTGATCCGAGTCGATTCGAGCTGAAGACGGGACCGGCCATGGTAGGTTCTCATTTGAAGAGCTGAATTCTGAATGTGTCCATTAATGGCAACTCAATGAGAAGTGTTGCATAGTTTCATTGACTAAGTCGGTATATTAAGACTTGACTGACTGACTTAACTTATTCCAAACAAATCTAAACCGAAGCTGCCCCGTCTTCTGCGACTGTCGGTCCCGCAAGCGCTGTCGCAAACGACGACACGACAGAAAAAACAGGCGACCGACTCTTGCTGGAGGTCACGGTCACGACCCCATTGTTGCAGCTCCCATCAGGGATCCTGTGAACGTCAGGTGTTTGTGGAACTTGACAGTCAACATGACATGAACGCACACACACACACACACACACAGTCGGAAGTCCTGCTGATGACCGTCTTGTGGCTGGTCCTCCGATGTTGAAGCACAGCTGTGACAGTGAATGCACTCTGACTACTCGTGTCTCTTGACCCCAGCTTCCAATCCAAGTGGAGACCTCCCTCGCAATGCAATCTTATACTTATGTGTCCCCGACGACCAGCAGTACAAACACATGTTCAGGAGTCCTACTGGTGTTGGAAGGGATCTGCTCTCCCATCGTCCTGCAGGTCCAAGATTCAAATTAAACAGCCTACACTACTCTTAAACTCTGGACGCGTTCACAAGTCCTGGCCATGACCGTCTTGACCTCTTCCCTCCTGCAACATTCATTGTTTAGTCAGCGGAAGTTCCTCCGCTGCCACTCTGACTCTAGCACTATACAGCTTGACAGCAAGTTGTCCTGTTGCTCATCTCCATGATCCTCGCTGTTGAGCCGCACTTTGAAGAGGCTAGACTCCACCGTGACTAGAAGACCTTGCCAGCTACAGAATCATGTCATGAGCAACGAGTCCTGGTGTGAAGCTTGATCTGCGGGTCGTCCCGGACCGACGTCCTTCGATTAGATCAACCAACTGTGTGATCTTCACTCTGTGCACAAAGAAACGTTCATGTGCCCTGCGACTCAGCCTGCCCATCACGTTGTCCCCAGCTTCCATCCTTCGAGGCAATGCAATCCACACTGAAATTGGGTGACTGACGACCGGTGAAGCTTCCGTCCTTCGATGCAATCTAATTAATTATTTATTAATCCACACTCAAACTGTGTGAGACCCTGCACGAGTCCTGCTGTGATGTGCGACCGTCGCCTTGGCCCCAGGTATCCCAGTTTCCGTCCTTCGATTCGACGGAGTTCTCTGTATCAGAACTATTCAGAAGTCCTGCCGCCAAGCCTGACCGGCGCTTTGCCCCCAGGCCGAGCTTCCCCAACCGTCCTACTGGTCAAGCCACTGAAGCAACATTCTCCCAGAAAGACATGTTTGCAAGTCCTGCTGCGTAGCCTGACCGTCGCCTTGTCCCCAGCTTGGATCCTTCGACTCGAAGCTATCAGTTATCCACTAGTGACAAAAGTGACAAAGGAATCCTGAACGAGTCCTGCTGTGATGGCTGACCGTCGCCTTGGCCCCAGGCATCCCAGGTTGAGTCCTTGGATTGGATGGAGTTGTCTGAAAAAGAACTCTTGAGAAGTCCTGCCACGAAGCCTGACCGGCGCCTTGCCCCCAGGCCATGCTTCCCCACGTTTGGTCCTACGGTTCAATGAGTCAATATAAAGGCACGTTCACGGGTCCTGCTGCGAAGCCTGACCGTTGTCTTGTCCCCAGCTTCCATCCTTCAGTGCAATCCAGAGATTCTGTGACAAGGAAGCAATCACGCATGAGTCCTGCTGTGATGTGCCACCGTCACCTCCCCAGCTTCCATCCTTCGGTGCAATCCAGATATTCTGTGAGACAAGGAAGCAATCATGCATGAGTCCTGCTGCCAAGCCTGACTGTTGTCTTGTCCCCAGCTTCCATCCTTCGGTGCAAATCAGAGATTCTGTGACGTCACAAGGAAGCAATAATCATGCAGTCCTGCTGTGATGTGCGACCGCCGCCTTGGCCCCAGCTTCCATCCTTCCGTGCAACCCAGAGATTCTGTGACAAGGAAGCAATCACGCATGAGTCCTGCTGTGATGTGCCACCGTCACCTCCCCAGCTTCCATCCTTCGGTGCAATCCAGAGATTCTGTGACAAGGAAGCAATAATCATGCATGAGTCCTGCTGTGATGTGCGACCGTCGCCTTGGCCCCAGCTTCCATCCTTCCGTGCAATCCAGAGATTCTGTGACAAGGAAGCAATCACGCATGAGTCCTGCTGTGATGTGCCACCGTCACCTTGGCCCCAGCTTCCATCCTTCCGTGCAATCCAGAGATTCTGTGACAAGGAAGCAATCACGCATGAGTCCTGCTGTGATGTGCCACCGTCACCTTGGCCCCAAGTTCCATCCTTCGGTGCAATCCAGAGGTTCTGTGACACACGGAAACAGTCATGCATGAGTCCTGCTGTGATGTGCGACCGTCGCCTTGGCCCCAGGTATCCCAGTTTCCGTCCTTCGACGGAGTTCTCTGATAACATAACATTCTGCTAGAAAGACATGGTTGCAAGTCCTGCTGCGTAGCCTGACCATCACCTTGTCCCCAGCTTGGATCCTTCGATTCGAAGCTATCAGTTATCCACTAGTGACAAAAGTGACAAAGGAATCCTGAACGAGTCCTGCTGTGATGGCTGACCGTCGCCTTGGCCCCAGGCATCCCAGGTTGAGTCCTTGGATTGGATGGAGTTGTCTGAAAAAGAACTCTTGAGAAGTCCTGCCACGAAGCCTGACCGGCGCCTTGCCCCCAGGCCATGCTTCCCCACGTTTGGTCCTACGGTTCAATGAGTCAATATAAAGGCACGTTCATGGGTCCTGCTGCGAAGCCTGATTGTTGAAGTATCCCCAGCTTCGAGCCGAAGCCCGACCGTCACCTCGTCCCCAGCTTGCATCCTTCGATGCAATGCAATGATCCACTGTGAAATTTAGTGAGTGTTCAAAAGAAACCTGAACGAGTCCTGCTGCGATGGCTGACCGTCGCCTTGGCCCCAGGAATCCCAGGTTGCGTCCTCGGATTGGGTGGAGTTGTCTCAAAAAGAACTCTTGAGAAGTCCTGCCACGAAGCCTGACCGCCGCTTTGTCCCCAGGCCATGCTTCCCCAGGTTCCGTCCTGTGGTTCAATACACTGTGCATTCATTTCTTTGCCACACAAGCACATTCACGTGTCCTGCTGCGTAGCCTGACCGTCGCCTTGGCCCCAGCTTCCATCCTTCGGTGCAATCCAGTCTGAAATTCTGTGGCACATCACAAGGAGCATTAATCACGCATGAGTCCTGTTGTGAAGCAGGACCGTCGCCTGGGCCCGAGCTGTCCTTCGATGCAATCCAGGATTTGTGTGTGATTGAAACCAACTGACGGTGAATTGATCATGAGTCCTGCTGCGGAGCTTGGTTGCCTCCCCTGCTACCGTCAGCACGGCCTTGCTCCTGGCATTGTGAGAATGCGCACACCACACATAACAAAACGACTTGATCTGTGATTGACGAGTTGCTGTGGATCCGTCGTCGCTGGCCGGCGGATCTGGTGGGGCCCTTGGCTTGGCTGGACGTAGCAAATTGATAAAATGCACATGCTCGCATGATATTAATAGAAGCAGCCAGCAGAGTTATAAATATTATATCTAAAATAATTTTAAAGATGAGTTTGTTATTTGCCGGCAAACGACGCTTTGGGTACGGGCGGGGCCTGACCCGCAGGTGGTCTGCTCATTTGCTCTTGGTGGACCCGTAACATCGCTGTAATGATGTCTTCCCCGCTCTGCCGGACCGTCGGCAATGTGCTTGCCTGGCAGGACAAGTGATTATGATACACTCCTGCAAACAACCACACAACACAATGACAGAATGTCAAGCCTGGGGAGGGTCCGGATGCGGACGTGGATCCCGACGCGGAGGTGGCCCCTGGCTGGCCGACCGGCGTCTGGCTGCCTGAGCCTGACACACTGGCAGAATGTTTCGTTATTGATCTGAACCCATTCAGTCCGGCCTCCTGCCGGCAACGCTCGGACTGGAAGAAGATATCGCCGACCGACGTGCTGTCTTGGCCGTGTCTACTGTGGTAGTACGACCGGCTCGCGTTGTCGCCCAGCCGCCACTCCACATCACGCATCAAGAGATGCATCTTTTCGCGGGTGTTAGCCGCGATGACACGGTCGGGCGACCACCTGACTGAATCAATCAGACCGGCACACTGACACCAAGAGCTTCATTTCAAATCAACTCACCACATTGCAGGCAAGCTGCCAGATCGGTGGGACCGCCATATCCCACGACAAAGCGTGGCGGCACAACCGGAAGACGATCATGAGGGCGTACACCCGACCGGCGCTGTGCTCTGTCTCCATCAGAGCACACATGTTCTTGGCTGCACACAGACTCGAGAGCTCGACCGGCAATGACTGAACACATGCACACAGACTCAATAGCTCGACCGGCAATGAATGAACACACGCCAGATTAGTCAAGGCTCGGCCCAGCTGGCCCAGTCCACAGCCAGGTGTCGGAGGACCATGAACACAGCTGGGGAGCTCGCTAGGACCTTCGTTTGGACTTCTCGAAGTCCTGTTGTTCCTGCGACCGGCGGGCCAGGGTCATTCGACGGCCGAGCATCGTCGTTGTCGGGGTTCTCGGGGTAGTCAGGCCGACATGCGACCGGCATCTTGGAGAGGAAGTGCTGCAGCAGCTGCCGCTCGACTGCAGGGGGCAACAGAAAATTCAGAACACCACTTTACTAGTTCACTTAACACTTAAACTTGTGACCGACAGACACTCCGACACTCATGTGACTTTGTCAGAATCCGAGCCTTCCGGGGAAAGTGGCGGGAACGACCGGCTTTCATGTGCTGCGTCGGCCTGAATGTTGCGCGGCGCGCGACGTTCCCATGGCCAGGGGCGACCGGCATCACCTTTGGCACCTTTTCCGCCATCACCGCCTTTGGCGCCTTTTCCGCCATCACCACGACCGGCAGCAGGTTCGCCTTTTCCGCCATCACCACGACCGGCAGCAGGTTCGCCTTTTCCGCCTTTCTGCCCGGCTTTGCCTCCGTCTCCGTCACCTGTTCGACCGGCATGTGAGGGCCCGGACGAAGAGGAGCTGCGACCGCCGGGAAGGGGGTCATTGGGGTAGCACCCCATCCTGGCGGCGGTCCTTTCGACCTTCTGTGAAGCCCCCACCCTCGGCTCTCTGACCGGCACCTTGGCGGAGTCGAAGCTGTCGATGGTGGCAACGCTGCGCAACGAGGCTGTCTCTAGACCGGCGTGAGGATCAAAGTACTCAGGACCGGCAGCTTCATCATCAGCCTCGGCTCCTCGACATCAGCCCAGCCCCCCAACAACAAACACCAGCAGCAAACAGGCACAACCAGGCAAGTCAAAACAATAGCTAGACCTGCCTCGGCCTTCTCGGATGGGGTTCAAAAGCCGGGAAGGCGTCGTCGCTCCTCAGGGTCGTCTTTGGCCCCCCAGACTTAGCAACAGACTCGGCTCGGTCCAGCCTATATTAAGACTCAACTTTGCCACCTGCCTCTACTTCTTGGCGGCCTTCCAAGAGTCTGGGTCTGACCGGCACCTGTGCATGAAACATATCAGACACAAATTGTATGCTTGAACCGGCGTGGCAACACCTTCTTCAGGCGTAGCAGGCTCTCGAGGCGTGGCAGGATGGACCGGCTGAGCAACTCCTGCAGGGTCAATCATGTCAAGGTCGTGTGTGATGGCGTGGCAACACCTTCAGGCGTGGCAGGCTCTCGAGGCGTGGCAGGATGGACCGGCTGAGCAACTCCTGCAGGGTCAATCATGTCAAGGTCGTGTGTGATGGTTTGGAGGATGGGACCTTGCGGATCTGGAGTCCAGGTCCCTGGAGGAGTGAAGGAGACCGGCGTCGATGCTGGAGTCGGGGGCTCTGTAGGCCCAGTAATGACCGGCTGGCCTCGGCCGCAGAATCATAGCAGCTAAACTCTTCTCTCAACAATCAAACGAACCCACCTCGACCGTCCGTGGGCAGAGTCATGATCGTCCGCAGGAGGTATGATGCTCAAGTACCCACTTCATGTTTCGAAACATTGCTGGAGACATTCATGACCGTCGTGCTTTTGCTTCGCTGTGACTGTGACTGTGAGACATGTCCTTACATGCCGTGGACACATGCTCGGTACTGTTGAGCCTTGTTGCGGCAGAAGATCTGTACTAGCCAGCCAAGAACTTGCCGACCGACCAGTGGACACGTGTGCTGCAGAGCCCGGCCTCCTGGGCCTCATCCAGGCCCACGGCACGGCTGTCTGCAAACCTCCAGCAGCAAGACAACAGAACTCTTCTGCCGCTTAATGCTACAATGGCCTGGTCAAGGAAGGCCACGACAAGCGACCGACCTCACTTGTGTGACTACATGGGCTGGAATCCTGGAATCTGCACTTGTTCACGACGTCCAAGGGCAAGGCAAACATGGCCAAAGGAGGAAGCACACTGTCCTCGCAGGTGAAGCAATGCAATCCCAACTCAGCAACCTACTATGTTTGTCAGGATGCAGTACATAATACGCGAGCTCGTCTTTTTCAGATGACCGGCCCGGATCACTGAAATCCTTCCTCGAGGCGGCGAGGAAATTCCTCAGCGCCTAGAGGAGGGACCTGAGGGCATCCTGGAAACCAGTTCAGTCGACCGGCCCACCACTCACTACCGCTGTGGGCGGCCAGGTGTTGGAGGAATATTGGCAGGGCCAAAGCTTTGTGGATGACCGACCGGCCGCTGGAGCTGCACAGGGACCGTCATGGGAGGCTGCTGCTGCGCAGGGACCGTCATGGGAGGCTGCTGCTGCGCACTGACCGGCCGAGGCTGCTGCTGCTGCGCAGGGGTCATCATGGGAGGCTGCTGCTGCGCACTGACCGGCCGAGGCTGCTGCTGCTGCTGCTGCGCAGGGGCCATCATGGGAGGCTGCTGCTGCGCACTGACCGGCCGAGGCTGCTGCTGCTGCACAGCGGCTGGATTGGGCCTTGCAGGACTGAACGGCTGCGCCGGACCGGCGGGACGTTGAGCACCAGGCAGTGGACTGGTGGAACGTTGAGCAGCGACTCCTTGATGACGGGCAGGTGGCTCAACCTTGGACTTCGTATATGACCGACGGAAGCATTACAAATGACAGTCGACTCTCCACATTCTCTGCCTGCCACATCGGCGACCGACCATATGCCTTGGGCCAAGTGGCACAGCACCGACCGTTATCAATTCCAAGTTCACCCAATGCCCAACACAGCTGACACTATGATAGCTGCTGTGAAAGGTACTGCCTCCTTCCAATGAAAGCTGATCTGTTTCCATGCGACCAGCTGATCCTGCAACGACTCCTGCTTCTTGAGCAGGTCTGAGATCTCGGTTGTTCTCGACCGGCCAATCATACAAACAGGTCTTCAGGTCAAGGATAATCAGTCAGTCAACCAACTAAATAATAAATCAGCCGAAGATCTGAATGGGCCATCTGCACTGTTCCAGAAGCATCGACCGGCGGCTGAGGCTGAGGAATAGGCGTAAGCGGAGGGACCGACGGGAAGGGCAATGGCAAAGGTGGCAACGGCGGAAGTGGAGGCGGAAGGAGAGGCGGCAGTGACGACGCCGGGCGGACCGGCGGCATAGAAGGCATAGAAGGCATAGAAGGCATAAAGCCGCCATGGCCACGTCGTTCCTGCACAAATCAACATCTTGACACACACAACATAAGATATACACAGCTGAACTGCACCCGAACTGCACCTGACCTGCACCTGAACAGCACCAATGTATACAATCTCGAAACCTGAACTGCACCTGAACTGCACCTGAACTGCACCTCAACTGCACCTGATGACAACATGTGGTATTGCAAGCCAAGCCTCGCCATCATCGACCGGCTTCGTGGTTTTCCTGTTATTCTTCTTCTCGAAGCAAAACTCCATGAAGGTCCGCTTCTTCTGCTGGGACCGGCTCTTAGTTGCACAGACACGACACAGTCTGTCAGTCAGCTGGAATCGACCGACAAGCTAGTTTAG
Organism: Symbiodinium sp. CCMP2592; assembly: GCA_905221615.1. Lineage (NCBI taxonomy): Eukaryota > Dinophyceae > Suessiales > Symbiodiniaceae > Symbiodinium > Symbiodinium sp. CCMP2592. Next base: position 599,165 of record CAJNDT010001057.1, read on the forward strand.
CCAAGCGACATTGGGGTCAGGCGTCTGGAACTTGCTGCCTTTCTTTTTGACCGGCTGATCAGCACTGCCACTTGCAGGCTCAGCGACCGGCTGATCAGCAGCACTGCCACTTGCAGGCTCAGCCGGCTCAACATCCGCCTTGCCGACCGACTCGGTATCGCCCTCCTCAGACACCTCAGTCAGGAGCTCTGCGACCGCCTCGGCTGATCTCTTCTTCTTCTCCTCCCTGACCTGTTTCCTGGATTTTTTTGCGACCGTCTTCTCGTCCTTGGCCTCCTTGTCACCCTTCTTGTCCTTCTTGTGCCTGTCGACCGTCTTCTTGTCCCTGGCCTTGGCGTCGCCCTTCTTGTCCTTGTTCTGCCTATCCTCTTCATCGGCATCTGCCATGGCGACCAACACGTGAATGGAGGGCACTACTGTTTATAATGTGAAACACAACACACACTTCAATGCTGACCGACGTTATGTTCATGTCGCCTGGCTGCCAACCATGTGTTCAGCACACTTGACAGAAGTGGCTGGTGACCGGCAATTGCGAGTAAAGCTGCGGAGCACTTCACTTGCAAAGCACAGAGTCCTGAGCCGGTACGTTGTCGACGACCGGCGCATCACGAGATGCGAGATGCTCCCTCCAGCACCTGAAGGACATAAAGCCGACAGTCACAAACTTGAAAGCATCTTTGTGCTCAGCTCCTGCACCGACCGGCAACTCGGCCAGAAAAAATCACTGAACCTGGGCGAGAATATGCACGAGCTAGCATCCCGAACTAGGGCCAAGGATGACCTCAGGTCCCAGCGTCGACAGGCAATAAAAGCACCGAGGAATGCTGCTCCCAGATGTGATCGAACTGACTGAAACAGTCAGCTCGATCAAATCTGGGAGTAGCACGGCCAGCACCAGGAAAGAAGGATGCCTTGAATCGATGTATGCTTCAAATATAATCATGACTCCAAAGCTCAGCCCCCAGCTCACCTCCCGGACCGGCGAAGGCCTGCCCAAGCTTACATCTGGAACTCACCGGCCAACCTATTACCTTAGGCCCCAGCATCGACCGGCTAGGCGATGAGAAGCGCCTGCAAGACTAAGAGAGGTCAGGAGTCACACAACTGGGTGACTCGAAACCTCAGCCCCCAGCAGTCAATGTCCTCCTCCAGCAAGGAGCCCTGCACGAGCTTACATCTGGTATCTGGAATGTGAAGAAGGGACAACCTATGACTTAGGGCCAAGCTTGGACCGGCAGGCAGAAGACGACAAAATGGGCCTGTGTCTGTCTGTGCATCATCGGCTCGACTGACCGGCTGCCCCCAAAATCTCAGAGCCACACAGACAAACCGTGCTCGATTGATGGTGGCCTGGGCGAGCAGAGCTTTCTGTCTTGCGGCTGCACATTGCAACTGAGGGTCCAGCAAGCCACCCTCGTCGCGACCGACAAGACACGTGACCAACCATAGGTCAGGCCTCAGGCGGTGGTTTGCAGACGTGAAGTCGACCGGCAAAAATCCGCGTCCTGCAGGCCCTGCACAAACACACCGGGACCGAAGTCGACCGGCAAGCGATGTGACACAGGGCGCCATGGACCCGGGTCCCACAGCTAGCCCTGTGTCCTGCCTGAGTGCCGGGACCTAAGTCGACCGGCGAGCTCAGGAGTGCACCGGGACCGAAGTCGACCGGCAAGCGATGTGACACAGGGCGCCGTGGACCGGGGTCCCGCAGCTAGCCCTGTGTCGTGCCTGAGCGCCGGGACCGAAGTCGACCGGCGAGCTCAGGAGTGCACCGGAACCGAAGTTGACCGGCAAGCGATGTGACACAGGGCGCCGTGGACCGGGGTCCCACAGCTAGCCCTGTGTCGTGCCTGAGCGCCGGGACCGAAGTCGACCGGCGAGCTCAGGAGTGCACCGGGACCGAAGTCGACCGGCAAGCGATGTGGCACAAAGCACTGCGGACCGGAGTCACACAGCGAGCTCTGTGCCATGCCTGAGTACCGGGACCGAAGTCGACCGGCGAGCTCAGGAGTGCACCGGGACCGAAGTCGACCGGCAAGCGATGTGGCACAAAGCACTGCGGACCGGAGTCACACAGCGAGCTCTGTGCCATGCCTGAGTACCGGGACCGAAGTCGACCGGCAAGCCCAGGAGTGCACCGGGACCGAAGTCGACCGGCAAGCTCAACTCAGCAACAGCAGCACCGGGACCGAAGTCGACCGGCCAGCTGCTGCATCACGAACGTGACCGACGAGGGGGGTTTGAGGACTTAGGGCTTAGGGCCTTAGGGTTCAGGGTGCCGACCGACCTAAAAAACCCAATCCTAAATAATCCGAAGCAAATGCAAACTCCAACCTTACCAGCAAATCCGAAACCACATCCTTTAACCCACACCCGATCCAAACAACGCAAAAAATCACTCGACCGACCACACTAAAACACCCTGAACCACTAGCCTAACTTAAACCCCAAACCCCATACTGGGGCATCCGGCCCATGGCGTCAGGATGATCTTCTCGACCGGCAGGGCTTGAAGGTTAATGGTTTTCATCTTCTGTGTTATTTATTTTAGGCTTTGAGTTTGGGGGTACAAGCATTAATTACAACCGGCGGGCTGTTGGTAGTAAGGGTTGTTGAGATATGTGGGCTATTGGGGCCTTAAGGTTTTAATACCCAAGTGAGGATTTACGTGCCGCCCTGCCCCCCCCCTCCCCCTCCCTATGTATGGATCCTGCCCTTTACGACCGTCCCGTTAAGTGAGGAGGACTGGGGCCCCCAGCCTCCCTCACTTAATAGAACGGCTGAACCAAAAAGATAAACGACCGGCAGGTGGACCCAAGCTGTTTTAGCAAAAAAGATAAACGACCGGCAGGTGGAGGCAAGCTGTTTTAGCAAATGCAGTTAATCAGCTCACACGAAAACGGTTTCACCACTTCCCCTAAAAAACCTTACAGCTCAACCCTGTTTCATATCATGATTTAAGCTATCTTCCTTAATTAAGGGATATTGGGCTCTCTGGGTAGCTCTTTTCGGGCTTACTGCAAAGGCTACTGTAAGGGTTGGTATCAGGCCCTATAGGGACTCATAAAAGACTCCGAGATTTCGGATTTGTTTGCACCACCTGGAAATGGGTCCTCATTTCAATCAGGTTGCATAGGGTCCATCATATCGGGGTTCCACGGTTTAGGATTTCGCGGCGTTAAGTTAAGGCTTTCAAGACCTAGTAGCTGAAACCTTGAACTGTAGATTCTTCGATCAGGCTGATCAGGCATGCCCAATGCAGAACGGTCCATGCAAGCACAGAAAGAGCACCTGAGCCTTGCAAATGCCGGCGACTCCTTGTAGGCTTACTACCTCTAATTTGAACCTTCGAGCCCCCAAAGCTCCACCAAACATCAAACTTTAGACAACAAAAACCCTTGGACCTGACATACCGGTCTGCTTAAACGCGTGGGAACTTTCACCGAAGAATGCTGAGACGGCTGGCCACATCTGTGAGGCCTTGCAGGTCCATCCGCTGCAAACCTGAATATCCGGGGTGTTTAGAGGTTCATGTCTGATGCCACTTCGCAGAATTGTTATAGGATTTGATAGAGGCTGGGTGTCCGTTTGATGCAGGTCCTTAACATACCATATATATATATATGTATGTATGTGTATATACATATACATACACATATATATATATATATATATAGTTTCATGTGTGTGTGTATATATATATATATATACATACCCGGACCTGTTTCTTGTCGCAAGCTCGGCTGAGGCTTCTGCCCCAGGCCCGCCCCGGAGCCAAGAGTCGCTTTCGGCGAGGCTCACACTGAAAATTCCGGCTTTGCTGTTTTTGGACACGGTTTAGGCTTAGTGTGTTTTTGTTAACGGTTTAGGGTTTAGGGAAACACTGACGAAACCCTAAACCCCACGGCTCATGTCATACTCCATGCTCGGACTTTGGCGGAAGCTCAGCTCCCAGTGCCCAGCCTTCGATGTTCTCTTTCATGCCATTACCTGCATGGCTAGCCAGTACGTAAAGCCTACAATAACCACCACCAGCACCACGATGATGTCCATAGAGAGAGCAGCAACACTGTCGATAGAAATGACCGAGCAACAATGATGAATGAAGGCTATACTAGCACGTACGCTATTGCCGTTGCTGCTACTGCTGCTGCTGGTAGTAGTAGTAGTAGTAGTAGCAGTAGTAGCAGTAGTAGCAGTAGTAGTAGTAGTAGTAGTAGTAGCAGTAGCAGGAGCAGCAGCAGCAGCAGCAGTAGCAGCAGCAGTAGCAGTAGCAGTAGCAGTAGCAGTAGCAGTAGCAGTAGCAGTAGCCGTAGCAGTAGAAAACGGAACATGAATAGCACTAAACAAAGAGCACAACTAGTGATATTGATAATACTAACAATATTACTTGATGACAGCATCAACACTACAGTAATGGTCATAATAACAATAATAGCAACAACGACAATAACTATATTGATAATAGTAATAGTGATAGCAAAAATAACAGCATTACTGTGATCATGACAAGAATTCAAGCACCCATCCGAATACAAATTCGACGACGACGACGGCGACGTCTAACATGACTATTGATATTTCTACTACTACCACCACTACGATGACGGCGGCTACCATTATCACTACTACCACCCAAACCAATACCACTACTGCCACCAACCCTAGCTACCAGCATGCCAGAACTCGCAAGGAGCACCAGCCCCCATACATGCTTCAATCGCAAAGGCAGAAGCAGTGAGCACATGGAGACCTGTATCAGCACCACGACATGTAAGATGTGATGTTTGTGAGGGTGTTATGATTACGTAGAACTGTATTTGGATCATCTCGGGTGTGAGTTTTGGGTATGCATTCTGAGGCTTGTAGTTGCAGACTCAGTCATGGAAACATTTCAACGTCTAATGGCAGTGAATGGGCTTGTGGTCCAAGGTGTTGAACCCGCCCTACGAATCGGACACCCCAAAGGCCCTAAACCACAAAAGGCCCCAAAGCCTTAAACCCCTAAAAGCCCTAAGCCCTAAAGGTCCTAAACCCTAAACACCCCTAAACCCCAAACCACTAACAAGCCCTGAACCTTACACCCCTAAACCCCTAAAAAGCCCTAAACCCTAAACCCCTAAAAAGCCCTGAACCTTAAACCCCTAAACCCCTAAAAAGCCCGAAACCCTAAACCCCTAAAAAGCCCTGAACTTTAAACCCCTAAAACCGAAAACCGTTGACATCAGCCTCCGGCCTCCCATGACCAAGGACACGACATTGGCTACGATGACGCCTGCAGGTCGTTCCAAGTTGGGTGTTTCTTCGGGTCCAGACGGAAATGTTTCAGGGTTTAGGGGTTTAGGGTTCAGGGTTTAGGGGTTTAGGGTTTAGGGTTCAGGGTTTAGGGGTTTAGGGTTTAGGGTTCAGGGTTTAAAGGGTATGCCATATCAAGTTCAGAAGAGCATACGCCCCTTCATGGCCAGGATTGAATGTGGACCTAGGCAAGCTTACATGAAGCTGAAGGCAGGAAACTTGAACTTTGAAGTTTTGATGTGCCTCACCCTTATGCCCCTTGTGCCTTAACAAAAACCCTCAATGCTAATCCCACCTGTAGCGGTGGCCCGCAATATTCGGTATATTCCTCTCTCGACCTAAAACCCCTTGAGACGCTAAGATTCACCACACCTGAAGTTCCTAAACCAGAAATCACTGTAAAGCCGTATACTAAACTGAGCCACCACCGAAACCCTACACTGCCTAAACCATGCCTTCATTACTTTCCGCAGGCGGCCTACGGCCGTCGCCCGTGCCAGGGGCAAAGCGCGCCCGCCACCGTCGGCCACCAGGGCCACGGGCACAGCTGAAGGCAGCAGGAACGGTTTTGTTAAACAGGGCTTTGATTCCCTAAATGTCCACGTACCCAAATAGTATATACTTTGGGCCCAATGTATCTATATAGGGACTACTTTAAGGCCGATATATATATATATATATATATATATATATACATATACACACTATTTAGGAACATGGACCCTACGGATGCGGATTCTTTCTAGACTACACGGTCTCGCTGGATGATGCCTCACGGGCGCCAGAACTCTAATTGGAGACATGTCGGTTAGCAAGCATGAAGTCTCTCACAGATTGCGTGCTACGTGCCCAAAAGGGTGTGGAGTTGGGAATTTGGGTTGCAGTTACGGGACACCGCCATCTAAGGGCATCAAATGGGTGCTAACCATCCACAACCCCTGGAATCCGAACCCTATCCCCTAAACCGACGCGGCAGCCTAAACCCTAAAAACCCAAACCCCTAAACCCTCTCCCCAAAACCGAAGTAATACCCTAAACCCTAAAAAGGCCCAAACCCCAAACCCTCATCCCAAAAATCGAAGTAGCACCAACCCTCATCCCAAACCCTGGCCCTGCCTACGCCTACAGCTTCCGCCGCCGGATCGCGCCACTCCGGCCGGCCCTAAGGCGATGGGAGACCGTTTAGGGTTTAGTAAGAGGTGAGCTTTTTGTCAGGGTCTTTTAGGGCTCAGGGCTTGAGGGTGTAAGGATCTTAGTGTTTTAGGGCCCCAAGACGCCCCGCAAGATGTGGTCCCCCAGGAATTCCTTTATGCCAAAATGGCGACATGAACCCCTGCCCCCAAATCTCCGATGCACAAAAGAAGCTATCAGGATTTCGGAATCAGGATGTTGAGATTCCTGCCTTCTGTCCTTGCGCTTCGCAACTTGGGGGCTTGGCAAGCGGGTCCTTCAGAAGTCTCCCCTAAACCACACACCCTGCGGGTATGGGAGCTCTAGGCTCATCTTAACGCCGGATGCCCTACGCATCGTATGTAGGGGCCTTCATAACTAGAATAGGGTTTTGGGGGCTCCTTATTATAACTATACTTAATAAGGCCCTTACATAATGGGCCCTTGGCTCTGAAACCCTAATCTTGCCGCCGTCCGCGACTGGGCTCCCAGCGACGATGCCGCCGAAGGCTCGACCGAGTGCACTTCCTCCTGCAGCCTGGGCAAAGGTCTCTCTGGTCAGGCTTCGATGTCATCATCATCGGCACCTAGGCTATAATTGGGGTTATAAGTCCCCGAAATGGGGTTATCCTAATTATAACCTACTTATCTAAGTCCCATGAGCCTTCAATCGTCACCGAGAGTATCGTCCTCACACTCAGCATGACGATCATCATCATTGACGGCACCGAAAACTTGGAACTCCCTACGGACTCTGCAGTGCTTACTTGGAGGATCGTGGGACTTAGTAAGTAAGGTGATAAGTACCCTATTTGGAATTATAAGTATAGTTACCTTATTTATAACCCTAGTTGCTAAGTCCCATGATCCTCCAAGTAGGTATTGAACAGCTTTTTGCAACACCTACACCCTCAAAGCTCCTCAAAAGCCCAAGCTACGATCTCGGAGGGCTAGAAGCCCCAGGGCCCGTGAAACCCTAAACCCTAAACCCTAAACCGGTGTGTGTCTGTTTCACAACTTTTCGGACTTCTACTATAGTGGAATACACCAACATAGATGTGGGAGTTGCCGAAAATAGGGGACCCTAATGTGGTACTCCGCGTGGTAGGATCCTTATTATAGGGCCCCAAATAATGTACTTCTCCGAAACTCCCCTAAAACCCTAAACCCTAAACCCCTAAACCCTAAACCCCTAAACCCTAAACCCTAAACCCCTAAACCCTAAACCCCTAAACCCTAAACCCTATAACCCGGACAAGGAGCCATCTGCCCTAAAGGCTCGGCGAAGCCGCGGCGGATGGCCCCCAGGAGGCCTTCGCGCATGGAATCTTAGGGTCTTACGAAGTCGAAGATTTCAGGGTTTAGGGTTTAGGGGTTTAGGTTTTAGGGTTTAGGGTTTAGGGGTTTAGGTTTTAGGGTTTAGGGGTTTAGGTTTAGGGTTTAGGGTTTAGGGTTTAGGGTGCTTAATAGCAGTCGTTGTTATGTCGTAGCCTTTAAGGATTCATGGATTGTTTAACTGAAGGAGTTCTATTGTCAGTTTTTGGAGATTTGGAGGTTCCACAAGGCACTTAGGGGCTTTTTCGGGATACTGCATGTGACAATGAATCCAACCGGAATCAGTTGAGCGTACCTTCCAGGGTTCCACAAGGGTATGAAGGTGTAGGTGTTCATGCAAGCGGCCTTAATCATAAGACTAGGGTCTTGGGTTCAGGCTGTTTGCTTGTATGTTATTCCTGACCCTAAAGCTCAAGATGGCCTAAAAGCCTTATATAATATGGTCTTGAGGCCCCGAAGCCTTAGACTATCAGTCCTTAGAGCCTTAGGGTAGCTATTTCGACGCCTGGACCTAAAGGTGTAGGGTCTGCAAGGTTCAGGATCGTGGGGTGTACCCAAAGTGTCCAAGTATCATTATGGTATATACTTAGACCCCCAAAATACCCTAAACATGTACCATAATGATACTTGGACCCTTTGGGGTAGGGTGTAAGCTTGAGTGTTGAAGGTTTAACGTTTCGGGACAACGGCCTGGGGTGTTCAGGGTTTAAGGTTTTACGTTGTTGTTTCGGCCGTGGGGGGTCTAGGCTTTAAGGCTTAACTTGTAGAATTTATTGCTTTAGTTGGTTTGGGGTTTAGGGGGCCATTCTGGCAGGCAAACTTGCTGCCTTGGAAGCTCCTCCCATCCTGATTACTTGCCTTCTTATCCTAGTTCTCAATGTAGGCACACGGAGTCTTAGCGTTACTACCCTCGCCCATCCCTCCGACATGAAGTTTCTGAGCTACCGGGACCCTGACAAACCCGCAATTTCAGGGTTCCTCAATCCGACTTCCTTGGAATAGCTTTGAAGTGGGTAGGCTGTTGGGGTTAAGGCAGGGATCAGGGTGTTAGGGTTCAGGACTCAGGAAAGACGGGGTGATAAGAATTAGGCTCTTCGGTTGTACGGTACTTTTGATACTACATGTAGCGACTAAGTACCACTTCCATCGTTCATGTTATTGGGTTTGAAATTGGGAGTCAAGTTCCTTCAATTACGGATTTGTCGTTCTGCTCTGGTCGCTATGCCCACGTCCTGAGCACAAAGCGGCACAAAGCCGAAATCTCAAACACAGGGAGGCTGAGAGCAAGGCTGTCCAGGGCGCTGGAGATTTGAACATCGCCCGGAACGACCTCGAGCTGTTGAGGGCATCTTGAAACCAAACTCCAAACCTCCAAGCACTCTGCAACCTCACTTCCTGGCCTTTGTATCCCGTCCTTTACACACCCACTTGCTTCGGTCCTGCCCTCAGCCGCTAAGTGGGGCGTCGGCCTCATAGAGCTCTAAGGCTCACGCGTGCCTAAGACATGTAGGCTGTAGGAGCAACATAGGGGCCAGCTTCAAGATTTTGCCTGAGACCCTAAAACCCGCAATCCCCAGGAACACCCCGGCGAAGCCCCAAAGCCAAAAGCAAACCCTCAAAGCGCCCGTATCGTCAGGAACACCTGACCATAATCCGAAAATGGTCGCTTTCTGGGGTCGAAAAACCTGACCTTGAACTGAAGCAAAGTACATGAGACACAAAACCTGGCCTGGAGTATGGGGTGCTCAAGGTTCGGGGTTTACGGTGTGCTGCTCCTGGTTCAGGAAGCGTACAGGATCAGCAGCACCCACAACTGGTAAACCCCAAACACAACGCGCACTCCTGAACTCCACCGGAACATGTATAAGTCTCAAGCCCGAAAACCCTGAGAACATGAGACGACCTTGAAACAAGCCTACCACCCGATCACCTTGAATCCTGATTGTATTGAACTCCGCGCCACCTTCTCTCGAATCTAAGGCGCCGTAGGAAGACTGAGAAACGACTTTGCGCACAGCAGGGCTTACGTTTTAGGGCTCAGCGTTTAGGAGACAGACGTCAAAGCATAAAGGAAGGCCCACAAAACCTCGCAATAGAATCTTAGTAGTCCAGAATACACGTCGCCACGGCTCTTACATGATCAGGCGGGTATTCACCCCGGTTGACTAGCAGATTCGCATCTATCATCGGAGCTACACTACACAATGTGAAACAGTTCAGTAGCATTGGAACACTGTTACAGTACTGATCCTTTTGCAAACTAGAAACAAGAAGATGAAGAAGCAGCAAAGCTCCCGGGACCCCGGACCAGGGCTCCGTTTTTGGCTGCTGCAAGGTAGGCCTCTTCCCAGGATGGAAGCCATTGCCAAACAATGCGACGACGACGCTAGAGAACTGGCACTAGAACCAGCACTAATAAGCATGGTACAGGGAGGCAACCAGCAATGTCAGCAATGGCCAGTCACAATATAGGGGGCCTTGATAGGTCAGGCAGGGTTGTGGAGTACACTATGCGATGATTATCATAACTTGGAGTTTCCTCAGCCACATGGATATCATGGGGAATCCAAAATACTTCGAACGCACCTTGCCTCGTAAAACTCGTCGCCACCACCCTTGTCCTCCGGTGGTTTCGGGTTACAATTAGTTAGTTGTTTTGGGTTTAAGGTTATGGTTACGATTTATGTTTGGGTTTAGGGTTTAAGGTTGAGCAGGCTTGTCTTGCAGCTTTCTTGTAAACATGCGCTTGTGAAGATTTGTTGCTACCTTGTCCTCGTGATCGTGCCAGTTTCCGTTGCCTTCTTGCTTTTGAGATATTGGTAACGAGTGGCTTGTGTGACCTTGTAGCCCACGATTGCTTCTTGTGCCACAGCTGAACAAGCCACCCAAAACTCATCAACAAATGCTTCCAGGGGTGTATTTAGGTAATAAAGATATTTACTAGATGGCACATGGACCCTTTCGGGAATGGAGGACCGGGGGTACCACCCATCAAGCATCCAATCCATGTCGGTAACTGCGGGCTATGGAGAGTACTATTGCCGCTAGTTTTTGATAGTGTCATTATTCGTGATATTAAAACCAATATTGTTGGTATGATAGCACTGTGCTACGCAATGATTGTACCGAATATCTTGACCATTTGCACATAGCACTATCACTGCTATGTACGATGGCGGCGATGGACAAAATCATCAAGCTGCAAATCAACCCCAACCTAAAACCTAATCGATTCTTAAACAATCCCTTGGGATCCCTTATGAACCCATTTAGGCCAAATCTGAGCCGGACACCAAACAGCCAAGGCTGGTCCTTGTTGCCGACGATACTCTGGGCAAGCTCCAGCCCGGAGAACAACACCTGCTGCAGAAGTGTGATACTGCTCAGGGTTTAGGATTTAGGGTCTAGGGGATACATCAACGCATAGAAATGATGGCAAGGAGCCACAGAATGGTATTGAGTATTGGCTTCAGCTGGCAACCTTCCTGACAGGTTTTGTCTTCGACTTCCTCTTGGACTGCTTCAGTTTAGAAAGACTCTGCCCCCACACTCCGCAAAAGAAAAAAAGCAAATCCTCGGCTCAGGCGCAATTGCATCCCCAGAGAAGGTGGTTCGAAAAGTGGGACCCTCCCCCCCACCGTTCAGACTTGCACAACAAGCCCTAAACCTAAACCCTCTCTCTTCGATAGGACCTAAGGTGAGCCCTCAATTTAGTAACTTGCACACCCGGGCAGGGTCGGGAATACAGGTAATTCTATACTAGCAGTAATTCATTATGATACCTAAAAGAAATCGAGTGCAATCAATAATCAGAGTACTAGTGCTGACAATGTTCATATCCCGAATTCAGTCTACCAGTGCCGGCCTCGCGCATCGCTTGCACTTGTGGGCTAGGCCTCATTGGACCAGAGTAGCAATATTCCACCGTCATTACGATCGTCGCCGTTAGTCACGAGCATCGCCATGACTGTTGCATCGTGCGTTTTATGCCACCGCTATACTGGCAAAGGCCAGCAGCACCAATCATGATCGGCGTCGTCATCGTTATCGTTATCATCGTCATGACCACTACAGCTACCACACCAAGCATCGCTATCACCGTCAGCATTCAAGGACAGCACAAACTGTCATCAAATGATCTGCACTGCGCCCTGGCCAGTCTAGCCGAGTTTGGATGTTGCGGGTGCTAAGATTGGCGTTGAGCTTGCATGTTGAGGGTTTTCCCAAAGGGTCCTATGTACTGTTATGGGGAATACTTCCCTAAGCCATAATAGTAATTCCTAATATGGAAACCCTACATTCTACTCTGTCGGTACATAGGACCCTTTGGGTTTTGGACATCCAGCACGATCTTCAGCGTTTAGTGGAGATGGCACTACAGCCCTGAACAGAAAAAGCATCTCGAACACAAGAAATGTGAGCTACATATACTCAGGGAGCATTATGGCACTATGCTTTTCGGAAGTTTAAACTATACATATACTACTTACGGTGCTATATTACTCTACTGTATCGTATATACAACTAGACTGTCTTCTACTGAACTATACTATGATACCTTCGGGGCTGAGTACCCTAGCCCAAAAAAGGTCAACCTTTTCAGTTATGGTAAGATTATCTGAACCACAACAGGTTAAAGATCACCTACTCAGCTACTCAGATACTAAGCGATAATCCGTAGAACCCAAAACAATAAACCCTAAAACCCCTATACCCTAGACTCCTAAACCTGGTAACCTAGGCGGCACCCATACCCCAGAAGAGACCGTCACTTCCAAAGCCACCTGGGGTGGGCTCTGATAATTCGCCCCCCGCAGCGGTGCGTAAGGCCAGGGCCTCGGAGTGGTTTAGAGGTTCACGTGTATCCCCAAACTCTACAAAATAGGAGGTTATAACCCCTCGATTAGAGCGTCGAACCCTTAAAACGATAGGTTTTGGGATCCCCAAGGGTGTAAGGGAATGAAAGTTTGATGCTTTGAGGTTTAGGGGTTTCGTGGGTTTAGGAAAAAGGCGGTAGGGCTTAGGACTTCAGGGTTTAGGGACATAAATCCAAAGTCCAAGGCCTTCATTGCAAGGACTCTTGACTTCGAGGCCGAAAAAGATTACTGCAACCCTAAACCCCAAACGCGAACCACCCTCGCGCAAGCATCCTACCAGTGAGCAGGACCGAACCGCGCAGCCACGAGACAGGGGAGTGCTTGGAAGGGCAGGGGACTTAGTAATTAGGTTATAAGTAGAGTTATAAGTACCCTAAACGGAGTTACCCCAATTATAACCCTACTTATAACCTACTTACTAAGTCCCTAAACCCTAAACCCCATAGATCCCCTTTAAGGAACCCTATAGATCCCTTTAAGGAGCCCTTTAAGAGCCCTTACTAAGTCCCCTCCCCTTCCATCCGTGCTCGAAGCACCCGAAAAGGCTCCAGACGAAATTTTCATTCGCAGCAATCCCAAAGGGTCCAAGTATCATTCTGGTGTATACTTGTAGGGTATTTTCTAGACCCAAGAGTAGCCTAGGAATAAAAAGGGTGCCCTTTTCGGTTTAAAGGGGCTTATAAGGGAACCTGGATCCTAAAAAAAGGGAATGAGGGCCTACTCTAGGTCCTAGTTTTGGGGGTCTGAGTATATACCATAATGATACTTGGACCCTTTGGGAATAGCCGCTTCTGACAGCAAGAACAACTCCTCATACAGTAATAGTCTATAATAGGGCTACGATTAAGGTCCTAATATATCAAGTCCTAACAAAACTTTCCCTCAACAAAAACAACAATCTGCGAGCAGTCTGAGCAGATGCTCCAGGCAGAGTTCTGGCAAGCCGAACCCTGGACACTGCAGGTAAAAGCCTAACCCAACCCAAACCCTAAACCCTGAAACCCCTAAACCCTGAAACGCCTAAACCTTAAACGCTCTGGAACCAAAACCCTAAACCCTGAAACCCTAATCCCTGAAACCCCTAAACCTTAAACCCCAAAACCCTAAAATCCTAAACCCCAAATCCTGACCGCTAAACCCAAAACCCTAAGCACTATAAAACCCAAACCCTAAACCCTAAGCCCTATAAAACCCAAACCCTAAACCCTAAGCCCTAAAACCCAAACCCTAAACCCAAAAATCCTAAAACCAAAACCCTAAACCCTAAGCCCTAAAACCAAAACCCTAAAGGCCCTAAACCCTGAAACTCCTAAACCTTAAACCCCAAAACCCAAAAATCCTAAAACCCTAAAGGCCCAAAACCCTGAAACCCCTGAAATCCCTCAGCCCACTAAGGCGCCAGCAGGCCTTGCCGAAAGGCCAGGAGCCGGGAGAAGCGCTGGCGGAGACCGGGGGGGACTTTTTGGGGGCAGTTTGGGATTTAGGGTTCAGGGTTTTGGGGACTTTTTGGGAAACTTTTTGGGGTTTAGGGCTTTGGGATTTAGGGTTCAGGGTTTAGGGGAATTTTTGGGGGGTAGTTTGGGGTTCAGGACTTTGGGATTTAGGGCTCAGGGTTTAGGGGACTGTTTGGGGTAGTTTGGGGTTCAGGGCTTGGGATTTAGGGTTCAGGGTTTAGGGGACTGTTTGGGGTAGTTTGGGGTTCAGGGCTTTGGGATTTAGGGCTCAGGGTTTAGGACTGGGTTTGGGGGCAGGGCTTGGGGTTCAGGGCTGTGGGTTTCGAATTCAAGGTTTAGGGCATAGGGTTTGGGGTTTAGGGCTTTGGGTTTGGGATTCAAGGCTTAGGGCTTAGGGCTTCCTACAGGAGTTTCGGAAAGTTGTGGGCTTACCAGGTCTTTCGACGGCACGTGACCCTACCTACTGTTGGAGGAGTTCTTCTGGCACTTCGGGTATCTGAGTGTGCGGGATTGGGGATGAAAGTTTGGGGGTTCGTGGTTTTAAGCTGCTTGCCGCAGAGGCGAATAATCTTGGCATAAAAAAGTGTCTCTCATGAAATTTATAACCTTCCTCAATTAGGGCTTCTGATGTTGTGGATATTATGCAGGGCAAATGAGTGCTAGTATGTATGCGCATGCATATATATATATATATATATGTGTGTGTGTGTAAAAATAAATAAATAAATAAATAAATAAATAAATAAATATATATATATATGAATATATATATCTATATATATATATATATATATGTATGTATGTATGTAGGTAGGTAGGCATGTAACGAACACACGCATGCATACATCTGTTTGCGCAGGCCAAGCTTCGGGGCGATCGAGCCCTGCAGCCCGAAACCACGAAACCCGAGTCCAAACTCCCATGCTGTACCTGTAGCCGAAAAGCCCTAAACCCTAAACCCTAAACCTACCTTTTTGGGGTTCCTTATTATGGTTTCTATATACAGTTCCTTGAAACGGTAGGTCTTTTCGGCTACAGGTACATCCTAAAGTCGGTTAACGCGAAGGGTCCAAGTATCATTATGGTACATACTTAGACCCCCAAAAATACGCTGTAAGTATACACCAGAATGATACTTGGACCCTTTGGGTAAGTAGGGCTTCTAACTTAGGGTTCAAAGTTTAGGTTTAACTGGTTTAAGGTTGGGGGTTTAGATTTTTCAGGTCTGTGTGCATCCGAGATCCGAGTATAGGCGCAAACGTACCATTCAGAGACTCGGAGTCCTGCAGAATCCTGGAAACTTAAAGGCTAACCCTCAAAACCTAAAGCCCTCAAAACCCTTACACATGAAAATACCTTGCAGAACTGGGTTTAGGGTTTAGGGTCAGCAGAACCCTTCTGAAGCCCCTCGTAAAACCCTTGTAGTAGAACACTGTAACCCTACAAGGAACCCGCTTGAGGCCCTGTTAAGCCCCTTCATAAGCGGGCGCTGGGCCCATATAAATCCGTATACAACCCTCTTCATAACCTGGTGGTGACCGTATAAAACCTGCACAGAACCCTTGTCAATGAACTTAGAATTTGTAAAGCCCTACAACACCCTTAGAAAGTACAACCTCGTAGAAGCTTACAGTAACTTCACAATCATCTAGCAAAGCCCTTGTGGAACCTCATGAAGCCCTTTTCGCCTCATAGAAGCCTAGAGCCCATGTAAGAACGCTTGTACCTTGTAACAACCACATACTAACCTTAACCATTCTACAAAACATTTTGAGAACCCTCCTAAGAACCCTGTTGCAAATCCTTATAGAAGCCTTTAAGAAGCCCTTGTAGAGCCCTACAACCAAAAAAGGCCTGCTGGTCCAGCTCCACGAGACAGATCTCAGGCTCGAAGCTTTGGATCCTCGGGGACTTGGGGCCTCTATACAGGTAACCGGTAGGGTCTAGGGTTCAGGGTTTAGGGTTCAGGGTTTAGGGTTCAGGTAGGGTTTAGGAAGTAGGGTTCGGGGTTTGGGGTTTAGGTGGCGATCGAAGGGTTCTAGTTTCGCGACGGCCAAATCCAACAATACCATGACAGTTTTGGGGATCGTCGTTTCACTGCAGAACGCATACGGAGGGCCAGTTGTCGGGCGGCTTGCATTGGGCCACCCCTGGCCCTGAGCTCCCCAACCTAATATGAAGCCTGATATAGAAAGGAGTCTCAAGATCAGGGTCCGAAACGAAGGTACTCCGAATAAGAACAAAGCCGCAGTCGCTCAAGCGACGAAGCATCGGCTTTCAATGGAATGGAGTGGTATCTTTCCTTTTCCCGGTATGTGAAGCCAAGTGCGGCTTGTTGAAACGCATCGGCTTTCCTAGGCCATACCATCACATCGCACTGCAAGATCTAATGTGCGATAACGAGACTCTAACATGATCGATACATCTGACATGACACCTGGCCTGCTGCTTCTACATTTATCCGTATCGCAATGCAAAACCAGAGGTGACTCAGGAGGGAGCCAGTTACCAATCCGGGCCGCCGGGCATTCGTCTGGCTGCCTCTCCAGATGTGCCATCGTCACGGTGTGCAACACCTGGATATCAATTAACTCACCCTGGGCATCAACATAGCCCAAAAGCCTTACATACGACGGTCTTTGGGCCCAAAAGCCTTGATATATGAGTCCTTAGATGCCCAGGGTCAAGAGTCGAGACCTAAACGTCAAAGCCCAACAACCCTCAGACCCTAAAGCCCCAAAGCCCTTCTTCCCCCAAGCCCTAACCCACCCTAAACATGCCTAAGCCGAACGACTGCACCCGCAAGAAGTAGCTCGTCTGTATACAGATTCTATACCGTGATCTTGAAGCTCGAGTTGAGGAATATCGATCGATGAAAAAGGTGATTACTGAAGGAGTATTGGGACAACACCGAGGAAGTTATAGCTATTTGTGTTCCAACAGATGCAGCAAATAAATACGTCCATTATACAAGTATTTACACACAAATAAGCAGACACATAATTGTACATGTGTGTATAAATACGTGCGGATAAGCATAGATCCAGACATGGCTTGCTGCTACGACCACAGTTGCGAAAAGAGCATGGGCACCGTGGCAATCACGGCAAGGCAATGACCCCGAGCGGAATGCATGTAGCAGGCTGGCATGCGAGAATATTCCATCGAATGCAAAATACCCTGAAATAAGAATTGTCCTGAACCCTAAACCTTAAACCGAGGTGCCGATGATCAGCACATCCAGCTTGGACGTCTGCAAACGTCCACAATAGGGCGGAAGGCCTCCTGTGGGTGCAGGGAAGTTGCCGCGTGCCTTTTTGGTTAGGGATTAGAGCAGCGCTTCAGGGCAGGTATACAATATCTCGTCCCGTATCCAGGTCGTCGCGCAGGGCAGCGCGTTTGCAATTTAGGGTTCAGGGAGAGGGGCTGCACAAAAAATACAATATACATATATATATATATATATATGGGAGGTAGAACTCCCAAGATCTTGAAGCTACGTGGAAGTTCCGCCTAAAGATCTGTAACAACTGGTAGTGCAGCACCCTACGGAAGAGCTGAGCAAAATCTAGTTCAAACCCCCACCACCACGCTAACATACTCTCAAGCACAATCATGCACCGGCGAAACGATATCCCAATGTGATAACTTCTTACAGCTTCTGTTGACGAGGACGAATATCCCGAAACAGTAAAATACCCCTTTTCTGAACCCAGGATCTCGTCCGGTTCAGCTGGAAAGCCGGCCGGCCACACCCGTGCTCCACACAAGACGGCCTAAACCCCAAACCCGAAGCCCGAAATCACAGCTTCAAGAAGCACTCGCCTTGGAGTGGAGCACCCTTCACCTCCGAGGAGGCAAAACGAGCCTGCCATAGGGTTTGGGGTTTAGGGTAGGGTGGAGGCGGGTTTAAATCTTGGGATCACTGGCGAATGCCAGATTTTGCTTTAATATTGTCTAGGATTTAGAGTGATACGTATAATGAACTTTAAACTAACTTTAAATCCTGAACCTTCTGAGCTTGTAAATGCGACATTTTTCAGACAGGGGACCCTGATGTAAATCCTATCTAGTATAGCCATCCTACTCTGAATCCCCCAGTTTGGGATGCCGCTGTCCCAATCATCTCCAAAAAGTGCAAAGCAAAAAGCTCAAACCCGCCTTCCCTCGGCGGCTTCTGGGAGCTCGCCTGAGGCATCATGCATCATGAGGTGCAGCCCTCTGGAGAGGTGTTGACTTTGCTTTGTTGCATCGCAAGTTTGGGTTTATGAATGAACATGGTGTAACTTTATGATTTCGGTTTGGGGGCAGAGACCTCCATATACAGGGTTTTAAGATTTGCGGTGCAAAGTTGACAGGGTAGGGCGAGGACACTGCACAAGCGGAACCGATCGCCTAATCGTTCAAGCACAGAGCAGTCTGAACGTGGTAATGTAGGAACCTGATTGAGGAACCTTGTGCCTTCATCGGCGTGGTAATGTAGGAACCTGATTGAGAAACCTCGTGCCTTCATTGGCGTGGTAATGTAGGAACCTGATTGAGAAACCTTGTGCCTTCATTGAGTTCCTTATATGAATCCTACTATTTGGGGTCATAGGCCCAGGGTTTCTTAATCAGGTTCCTACATTAGCTCCCTTACCCTGGGATCTGATTCATTCCACCTCGGTGACTGCACGAGCTGCGATCGCACGACCAGCAACATATGGGAGTTTCCGAAAAGAGGGGACCCTAATAAAGTACCCTAACTAGTAGGATCCTTATTAACAGGACCCCAAAATGAGGTACCCCTTATTGTTGGGAACTCCCATATCGCATGAGCGTGGCGGATTTAAAAGGCTTCTTTGCAACGGCTGCACTCTCCCTCAGCGCTTCTGGGCTAGAGACCGACATGCGACACAGATCCAGGTGTCCCTATCTTCCCTGCAAAACCGCAGTAGTAAGAGATAACAGCAGTAATCATGACCATATATGACCATACCAATCATAATAACCATAACAAACATGATGATAACAAGTTGCGAACATCAGTTTTCATTTTTCTAATTCAACTACTACCATTGCGACTGTTACTCTCTTAAGCCCTGGGGCTCCGTGGTCCCGGGCAGAGAACGCTGAAGGGACTGAATCCCATACATGCCCAGAGGGCCCAATACCCCTTAACTAAGGAATATAGCTTAAATAATAATATGAAACCCCTTACTATTTAAGCTAGAAGTAGGATCTTGATTTGAAGGACCCCTCAAGCGAAACACCCAAAGCCTAGAGGACTCAGGGCTGAATATGGGGGCCTAGATAATTACCAATACTGTTTCGGGGCTCCTTATAAGTATATTGCAAACAGAGATATTACATGTATATATATATATATATATATATATCGATATAAATAAATAAATCAAAAAAACCTATTCCTACTCATCAAGGCCTACACATTATAGGGCTTAGGCCTTATATGCAGGCGGAAGCCAAGGGCTGGGCCACTGCCTGCTGAGCGGAACGGCGGCGCCGGCCACCTGGGGTTCTTTCCTAAACCCTGATCTCTTTAGATCCTTTGAGCCGTCATGCCTTATGTTGTTGATCCACAAGTGACTCTATTTTTGGATTGTCCCAAGACTGCCTGCATAAACCCCGAACCCCAAACCCCATGAGTAGGGTTTATAAGGTTTAGGGAACCCTAACGCTGGCTTGAACCCTGTACACCCTATACAGCCTAAGCCGTACTGCCCAGGGCTCTCAGAGACTCGAAAACCCCTTAATTCAGGAATATACCTTAAATTATAAATGGGATCCCAAATAAGACTTAAGGTAAATTCCATACTTAAGGGGTTTTGGAGTCTCTGGGCCCAGGGTTTAGTTAGGTTTTGAGGTCAAGGGTTGAAGGATCTGGGGGCTGAAGGGTCTCCGTCGAGGTCGGAAAAAGGAGACTATCGCTTTGGGGGGGGGGGGGGGGGGGGGTGATATTCTATTATAATTGTGAAAAGGACGCCCCCCCCCAAAAAAAAAATAGTAAAGGTAATTATTATTCAGGCCCCTATAGTATACTTTGACCCGGCCGTCTTATTGGGAGCTCGTCAAGTGTGCACGACGAGCCCATGTTTCCACAGGGCCCAGGCAATCGCTGCTGAAGCCGCCTTTCCTGGGCTCTTGTAAGGGAGTTATGAATGTAAGCTGCCATAATCAGGAAACCCTATCATTTGCTATAGATCCCATTTCTTGTAACTTGAATTAACTTCCTTGATGCAACTTAAGTTGACATAACAAGGACACCGTATTATGCGTTGTAGATCCCTATTGCGGTACCTTAAGTTCGACTCCTGAGCAAGAGCCCAGTTGCCACCCTCCACACGGCGGGCTCCCGAGGAGCGGCAGCCATTGTGCCTTGTAGGAGTTGCGGCAGGGGCGTCAACAAAACTGCCATCACACCATACCAACAAATAAACATGTAACTTTCTAATATATATATATATATATATATATGTGGATATATATATATATATATAGAAATGTGTATACACACAAAGTATCATAGATATATGCAGCTATATCCCATCGTTATGGAAATCAACCCGCAAGAAGCCGTGACGAATTGACCGAGGAAAAGGTCTCGAATTCCAGTGGCGTCGGACTACCAAATCCCTATGCCTAATGTATGGACCTGAATGGCTAGAAGACTGAGGGTTTTGGCTTCTTCATAGTAGAATCAGTAGAGTTGTAAAGATGAACCCTACGCGATAGTAATTGTAATCATCTCGGCTTCTATCTAGATCTAGATTATACCCTTGCTGCAATTCAGGCTTTAGGCTACATGCTGTACTCTCAACCCCTGAAGCCCTAAATAACCCCAGATCAAATCCGAAACCTCTTGCTCAGCAACGCTTGAACACTTATCGAGTCCCCTGGCCAACTTCTCGTCGGCAGCCGTGAGGAAGTTAAGGCCGCGGGCTGAGGTAGGAGCGCCATGGCACTCGAAGAATCTTCCCTAAGGTGTATAGGGCTTAGCTTAGAGAGGTTCGGTTTAGGTTTTGGGGTATAGAGGCTCGAGGGGTGCAGAGGGTCAATGAGTGTTGGCGTAGGTGTAAGGTTCAGAGTTCAAGTTGGGTTCGAATGACTGCTGAAAAGTGCGTCAGGTCGTCGGGTCGGGCTCGCTGTCATACTCGGTAGGCGGTAAACTTTCGGCAGTACAGGGTCTGCCTCGGCTGTGATGTAGGGGCCGAAATAATTAGAATAGGGTTTTGAGGCCCAGTATACTATACTTGTAATCAGGATCCCCCACAATAGCATAATAGGTAATTAACTTAGGCCCATATTAGTTTCGTGGAACATAGGAGTCTCAAGCAAAGTTGCTGAGCCGACAAGGATGCAGAGAATACAGGCGCCTCAGGAAAGTGCAAGGCCGCAGGCTGCCTCGAAAGACTTTGCCGCTGCGACACCGAAGGCTGCAAAAAGCCTTGACATGGAATCCCGTGGCATTGGCGGCAGCGCAAGAGCTCTTCAGCGATTCGGACTGTGGCATGCGGAGGAGAGTGGGACTAGCAGCTCAGATCCAGATTCCGATGTTGCATCAAGGCTTTTGGGCGAGCGCCGGGCCAGGCGATCTGTGCCGCGCTGGGCAATCGCAAAGCAGCTCACACTCCCACAGCCCCCCCCGAGCCAGTTTTCCTGCCGCCTGTGCGGGGGCCCTCTCTTGAGGAGGCCAGGAGCATCCCGTGCAAGCTAAAGGAGCAGCAGAGTCGTCTCAGGGCTTGTCAGGCAAGCTGCAGGTTTAAACAAGCACAACCACAGCAACCACCAACCCTCCATCACTGCTTCCACCACCACACCGACCCCTGCCGCCGTCACCAACAAAAACAACAACAACAACTACCAGTGCCAGCAGCACCACCTTGTCACCACACCGTCAGCACCGCCAGCGCACGCACCGGCACCATCATGTTGAATCCCGACTCCTGCACATGCACTGCTTGGGTTCATAAAAACCCTTGACTTGTTATACAAGTGTCTCAGACTAAGAATCATGGGACGCATCCGCTGCTCTGCACAACCTATGTGGGCAGTACAGTTTGGTTTGTACTGCCAAGCTAATTGCAACAAATGGCCCAAAAACCCTGGGCCCTAAGTGGTGCAATGTAGTGTATCTTGGCGTTACACGCATAGCGCCCCAAGCCTCAGCCCGAAAAGGTCACCTAGACCCAAGAGTAGCCTAGGAATAAAAAGGGTGCCCTTTTCGGTTTAAAGGGGCTTATAAGGGAACCTGAACCCCAAAAAAAGGGAATAAGGGCCTACTCTAGGTCCTAGTTACGGTACCAAGACTTCCGGGTTAGCGCCTTGGGCTTTTGTCGGGGCTGAGGCTGCAATGCCTCATGGATGTCTCAACATCCTAAACCGTACGGCCCCAAACCCCTCAGCGTCTGGAAACTTCCCCTAAGGCTCCATGTGCCCATATAGTAGGTACTTAGGCCTTAAAGCGGTCCCTATATGGCTACTTTCAGGCCTAAGTACCTGCTATATGGGTACATGGAGCCTTTGGGTTCGCTTCACCAGGGTGCCGTGGATCTCAGTGCTTCCGCAGCGATCGCCTTGGATTTCTGCAAGGCAAAAAAATCCCTAAATCACCCCCAGCCCCTGCACTCTGAAGTTCCAGATAATATGGGAGTTTCCGAAAATCAGGGGTAGCTTGTTTTGGGGTCCTTATAATAAGGATCCTACCATTTTGGGTACTAGATTGGGATCCCCTGTATTCGGAAACTCCCATATATGCTCCAGTTTGTACCGCACAATACCGTATACAGTCTAGGGCAGTGTAGTGCAACGTAGCGTAGTGCAATGTAGTGTAGTGTAACATGAGAGACTAGCATGGCATATATGGCAAGAATAGTAATAGAGGGAACGACAAAAATAGCCAATAGCAACAAGAAAAGAGCCACGCGATCGGAAGCCAACGGATTGTTGAAGAATCTCGGACCCTTGGTTCCTGATTGGACACCGTTCCCTCTACGACACAGCACTCCCAGGCCCTTGAAGACTCAAGCACGCACCTGGCAGTGCTAATCCGCATGCGGTTGCGGTTGTCCTGGCCAGCGGAATGTGGGAGTTTCCGAAAAAAGGGGACCCTTCTCTAGTACCCTAAATAGCAAGGTCCTTACTATAAGGACTCCAAAATCAGGTACCCCGCAATTTTCGGATACTCCCATTTGGCTAACCGGAAAGGAGGTTTGTGGATCGATGTTGTACTGACGGAACAGTACATGGGTGGTTGTCAAAATTGTGGTGCCTTTTGGGTCCCTAAAATAGTACGGCACCTACTGTTTAGGTTACCTAAAAATGGGACCATAATTTTGAATCTCATCGGCAAGCCTTGCAGCCTGCCATTCCTTCAGTTCTGAAATCTTTTGTCTCCTCAGTGGATCCACTCCAAGTTATTGCATAACTATACAGAAAGTAACACACTACAGGCCCCAGTTTTTAGTGCATCTCACATCTGTCTGTTGGATCAGGCCCGCCGTTCCACTCTCCAGAAATATAATGCACACGACTTCTATCTCCTAGTGAGTACTGCGGTTGTTCCAGCGCTACGGTGGCTCGTGTTGTCAATGTTATTCTTGTTGCGGCTGGTGTACACACTGTGTCTTTCAGGCGCTTGTTTTTTGGCAACTCGGATTTCTCGAAGCGTGCCAGCAGGACCACAGAAGCGGAGCGAAAAGCAGCGACTGGCAATAGCATCCAGGTTTCCAAGTCTAGAGGGTTTCGGAACTCGGGAGCTGTCCTACAAGAAGTCATAGTTCGGTGCATAGAGCGTAGTCAAACCCTAAACAGTGAACCCTACTGCAGAAGGATTACTGGGCTTGACGGTGTCAAAATCACGGGGTACGGGCCCTTCGCTGTTCTGGTGCGCACAGCCAAGTGATTGCACTATCTTGCCGCTAATTTCCCCAA
The DNA here is from genome assembly GCA_905221615.1 of Symbiodinium sp. CCMP2592. Lineage (NCBI taxonomy): Eukaryota > Dinophyceae > Suessiales > Symbiodiniaceae > Symbiodinium > Symbiodinium sp. CCMP2592. The sequence continues at coordinate 623,232 of CAJNDT010001057.1, forward strand.
TGTTGCACCGGGTTCAGTAAAGCAAGCTTCGATCTGCATATGCATTCGTTTCCGGTGCTTCCGGCCCTCCACATAATGCACGACAAGACTGGCCGGCGCTGTGATTGCTTCTTCCTCTTTGCTATTGCTCGTCTTCCGAGTAGAGGACAACGTTAACACAAGGAGGCCGGAGGCTTGATTTTGAAGGGGTTTAAGGTATAGGTGCCTTGATTATCATAATAGTCCTCCTTAGGGCTCCTTAGGGTTCCTTAAAGGGGGCTATAAGGGATCTATAATAGGGTCCTATGGTAGAGGGGCCTGAATAATTAGAATAGGGTTTAGGGGTATATCATGCTATAACTATGATAAGGAGGTTGCGGACTTTCATGGGCCTGACTGAGGCTTAATTCCCATTACAAGTAGAGCATTTTCTACGAATTCTACGACTTGTTCAAATTTCGAGGCTGGACTGAGGACGATAGCTTTAAGGGGGCTAAGAGGGCCCAAGCTCTCATGATACCTACCTATTTTAGCTGTGGGACTGCGTACAAGAACCTTGCCGTGATACTACTGTATTATTGCTGTGCTGCTGTACGGTTGTACTACTCTATGAATCGCAGCACGGTTGTTGAATGCCATATGCGTATGTTCCGCGCTTCGTCGGGAATCTACTTTCGTGGCCTATTCAAGCCAAGGTGAGAGTTAGGTTGAAGCTTGCTTTCAAGTTCGGGTTGGCAAGGTTTCTGGGAGCTGCACAGGGTTGGGTTGGGGGAGCACACGGGGATCGCACAGAAATGGTTGGCGGGGCTGACTAAATCAGAGGCCAACCTTGGGTAGCATATGACCAAACCTAGTCAGCTCTTCCGATACATTGCACCACAGCATGGAAGACGAAGAAACCACTGATAAAGACGAGTCTTCAGGCTTGTATAGTTCAGCCATGCATGGGCCGGGTCAGCGTCATAGCACTAATATCTGCCTCAGGTCTCTCACCCCAGTTTTGGCCATCTATACAACCTGAAACGAAGCTTCTCTTCTATGCAACACCCCAGCCGCCTTGCAAGCACAAGGGAATAATGTAGCAACCAAATACACTTGTACGATTTTGTCATCATAGCAACATGCATGTGCAGTGCTGTGTTAGTCTGGCAGCCTCATGCACAACGCCCCAGCAGAAGCCAGTTAACGAACAACCCTGCCGCCTGAGGACGCGCTCCCTCCTGTCGACGTGCCTGAGACGGCCTCAGGCGAGGGGAAGCTCTGCGAGACTTGGCGTACACGCTTTGGCTAAGTTAAGGGATGTAGGTTCCAGGTGGGCTTAGCCTTCAGATTGTGAGGCTCTTCCCGCAAAAGTACATGTTCGCACACATATTGTACAGGATGCATGGCGCAGCTCCTCTGCTTTCCGACTTCGAGGTTCGTGGGACTTCGTAAGTACAATTATAAGTACTTTAACTGGGGATATGATTGCAAGTAGAGTTTTCCTTAACTGCGGATATGATTGCGAATATAGAGCTGATTTCTTTGTCTCATCAATGAACCTCCCAGAAGACTCCGAACTCCGCTGAAGCACGGGCCTCCAAAGCCGGTGGCCTACGTTTGCAGCTCGGCCATTTCCTAAAGGGTCCAAGTATCATTCTGGTGTATACTTGTAGGGCATTTGGGGGGTCCAAGTATATACCATAATGATACTTGGACCCTTTGCGCTTCTTCCTTGACTTCTTCCCTTTGGCCCTGAACACAGCGGAATTAGTTGTGTAGGGTTTGGGGGCTAGGAGTTCGAAGTGCTGTAGTGGCCGCCTACTTCACCTCTACTCGCCGAGTCAAGAAGCCTTTCTAGTGTGGTATTTTAGGTTCTAAGACAGGCGTCGTTTGAAGCTTTTGCCTTGAACTACGATGACCTACTTTGCTTAGCAGGGTCTCCCAAGCTCCAAACCTCTAAACTCTACACCTTTACGCCCTACATAAGTCCCGACACCCTAAAAACCCTAAATCCCTAAACCTTAAACCCTAAAAGCCCAAACCTTAAGCCCTAAAGCTTGGTGAAGCAAAAGCCTCTTCTTTCGACGGGGCAAAGCTTCCGACCTGGCCCGCGCTGCTGCCAGGCCGGCCCTGCCGCGCAAGCTGTGAAATGTTGAGGAATATGGGAGTTTCCGAAAATTAGGGGTATCTTATTCGGGGTCCCTATAATAAGGATCCTAATTTAGGGTGCTATAATAGGGTCCCCAATTTTCGGAAACTCCCATATTCAAAACAGTGTAAGTTACGTTCTATGTACATTGCAGATTCTATAGTCATGACTTCTATATTGTGTCTTGGGTCTCAAGTAAACGCCAACTGTTTAGCGTAAGCCGATGAATGGTTTTGCATGGTCGGGGGTTGTGGTTTCGGTTATGGGTGTTTGCTGCTATCCTATGGCACGGTGATGTGCTGAAGTTATTCTGCGAGGGATGTCACGGGCCCTGGCAAGGAATTGCAGCTTCGTCTCAAGCTGTGCGAAGCGGCCCAGAGAAACCGAGACAAACTGCTCGGGACAGCGACAACACTCTCCGGGCCTCGATATCCGAAACAACAGCTTTCTGCCTCACTCCGCGTCCAGGTGTTGCACAGCAGGTGTAGTCTCATATTCAAATCAGGCGAAGTTTGGAACCTGAATCCTTATAAGCTCAAACACTCAACGGAAGCGAGTCACACAAGGGTCGTAGAATTGGACGATCGCTCAGCGTGACCGGCGGTCACCTCCCAACTGATTACACCCCAAACCCCACACCCTAAACCCTCAATTCTTTCAAAAACCCATGGCCGTGACACAGCCTTGCAACGACTAATCCTGCAAGCCCGCCTCGGCTGCCACAAGAAACCTGAATTTAAAACAAATTCTGGTGTTACCCCTGCAGCCTGTGACTGCGGGTCCACCCCTCCTGCAAGGGCAACCGCCTGCCATTAGGAGTGTGGAGTTGAGTTTGAGGTTCAGTATTCTGTTCAGGGGCCAATTTTTGCAGAGGGTGATGAGGTTTAGGGTTTTAAGCTTCGAAGTGTGCTATGGGGTCGAGGCCTAAACCCGAAACCAATGTTCAGGGTCCGTGGGTCCGGTGTCTTCGGTCTCGAGGGTTTGGAGTTTAGGGTTCGAGGTTTAGGGCTTGCGGGCTTGCGGGTCTAAGTCTACGGCCTTCGGCGTTTATAGGTTTGCTTGTCCAATCATGACTTCTCGGACGGGTATATTTCTTCGGATGCAGGCTCGCACATTCATGTGCAACATCTGCAGCTCGAGCCGGACACCTAGAACAGGGCTGAAACAAACACAGAACCCTAAAACATCGCTGAACCTTTATTCGTTGTGGACATGACGACTGGCAGTTAACACCACACGCCCCCCGGTAATGCTCAGCTGAGAAAACAGGTCCCATAGTCTGTACACACCACCAATGATGCGAAGGAGTAGGAAGACTGAAATTCACGAATGATCAGGGGTTGGCCACACCATCACTTGAAACATAGTCCAACTCCAACTTGTTCTGCTGGATTATCTGAGTTCCACAGCGGGGCCCGAACAACTTAGACCCAAACGCCGTGGACCCTACAGCGCGATGCCAAGCAAAAAATAACTCATTAACTATAGCAGGGCTACAAAGAAGAATCCTAAACCCCAAAACCATAAACCTTAAACCCTAAACTCTCAACCCTTAAACCCCGAATCCCTAAACCTTAAACCCTCATAGGGCTACATAAAAGTCCCGGAGCTGCAGCCTGCGCCGCTTGCGCGATGCTGGCGGCCTCGTTTCTGGGACCCTAACAGTGCTCGGGCTGCAGAAATGTCGGTGCTGACTTCCCTGGCCCCCCAAACGTTACGCTTTCAGCCGTGGCAGATCTAATATCAGTATTGCTATTACCACGACCATTACGATGTCCATTTTCTACTATTTCGGCCGAATGCATCACCTCCGTGGTGCTTGAAGGAACAGTTTGAAACCGAATCAAGCCGATGATTCGGGCATCCGGCTAAGGGGAGTTCACAAAACAGAAGAAAGAAAACTCCTTGAAATGGAACCCCCATCAAGCATAAATATCCCTTATCAGGGACACAACCCTAAAAGCTCAAATCTGAAACCCCGCAGCCTAGATGAGGATTAGCTGTCTTGGACTGGGCCGAGGCTCGACCTGCTAGGGTTCACAGGCGAGGCCTTTCGATGGGGGATTCATATGGGCCGTGTTTAGCATCACGCAGTGAATGTTATGTAAGGGCCTTACTTTACAACTAGAACAAAGGTGTGGGGTAAAGTGTAGTATAACGAAGCAAGGAAGCCTGAAGAATCAATGAAACCTCATTCAATTATTGAGTATAAAGAGACCAACACGTCCACGGCGGAACCGAGCCCTCCGCAGCAGGCTCGCGCAGGGAAGCACAACTGGCCTGATAATCTCCGCGGGTGGGGAAGAAAATCTGATAGAGCTGAGCGCTTCAGGGTATCATGGTGACTATACTCCGATACAAACACGCAAACCCGTAACTCCTAAACCCTAAACCGTAATTATTGGGTCGCAAAGAACAGTGCCTTTGGAGCATAGGTGGCTTGGCGTTGGAGTTTATGGGGTCCTTACACTTTGCCACACTATGGCTGGCTATCAACTTTGCCTCCCACCTGCTCCACTGTGGCTCACAAAATCCAGGAAAGTGGGCTGCAACGTCAGAAGATTCAAACATCTGCAAAGAGCATGCAACAAACATCAAGAGTCTGCATACCTACATTCAGTACGTGTCTGCCCTCTGTGTGAAAGAACGGCTCGCAATTCCCCTCTTAAACTGAGCCTGAACAATCTCGAGCCGTTCTTGAATGAAGAGCCACATGCTTTCCAGCGCGGCATACCGTCGCAATGCCTGAACAACTATACATCCTAAAACTCCCTAAGCTTCCCTTCAAGATCAAGCTGTGGTCTCCGGCAACACCCCGCGAACTCTGCCAATGCCGGCTCCTGCGCGATGGACTCGGAGTCTTGTGCGTCTGCAGTCAAGCCAACACTGCAACCTTTCGCTGCATACTAACCTCCACACTTGGCAATGGCGGTCTCAGGTTTTCCAGTCTGATCAACTGCTAGATCCACTCCGGGATCACTGATAGATGTCTTGACGTCGGCTGAGCCAGATGCAGCCTCATGTGCTTCCCAAGCGTCTGCACTGTGTGTAAATGTTGAAGAAGTGTCCTTCTGAACTAGTTTGTCGGATCCGCAAGGAGCAAACCGTTTGCAACGTGTGGTTGGGGTCGAATAAGATTCTTGCTGGAAGTGTGGCCAACTGAAACCCCCCAAAACTGTAAACCGTGCTTTGTGAAGGCGCAGATCGGAGAGCCGGAGGGGCTCCACGGATTCTCGTTTCAGAGTTTCGCCATTGCCCAAACCGTTCGCCCCATCCCACAGACGAATAACTGAAACAACACTAGATAGATTAATGACAACAATACTAATAGTAGTAAAGATGGCAGTAATGATATTATCAACAAGAAGTACCGAGGCCGAAGCAGCCACCAGGCCCCAGTCCCAGTTCCCAACAGCTTCCAAAACTGACGCCATCCCCCGTCTCTCCTCGGCGAGAACATCCGGCTCATTTGACCTGAGGCACAGAAGGGTACGGAGAAATGAAGGCAACGCCCAAGATGAAGAAACTCGATGTAAGTGGGTTCAGGGTTGGCGGCGGTCTCGAGGGACGATTAACTAGACTGAGAAGCCGTTGATGAACGTCCTCGGGCAAACTTGGTGCCCACTGCCTGTGCAAACATGTCAGCCTGACTGCCATTGACATCGTTCCACACATCATGACATCAATCCTCTACCAGCTGCTGGGGCACCTGAACCCGAAACTCTAAGCCATCTAAGCCCATGAACCCGAATCCGTCCGTCTAAGCTAAAGAAACCCGTCCTTCGACCCAGACCCGAAATAAGCCTCGCAGATTCATCACCAGAGCTCCGAGACCCAGAAGCCCGACCAACCTGAACTCCAGTCGCAACGCCCTAGTATAGTATAGGAGCCTCAATGATTAGAGTAGGGTTGTGGGGCCCATTAAACTATACTTATAGTAAGGAACCCCCGAAATATGGTATGGGCAATTATCGACGCCCCTATATCAAACAGCCTGAAACCGCACACCTCTTGAACCGAAAACCGAGACTGCCCAGCCTAAGGCAGGAGGTCCAGTCGCCGACGCCTTCGCCGAAGGCGAGTTCATCCGAGTTCTCGTTACGGAGTCTAGTTTGCTAACATACCCGTAGAAATACAAATGGGAAGTTCTCTAAAATAGGATCCCATCCCTGTTCGGGTCCCAATATAGTCGGCACCCATATACAGAGGACACTAAAGGAGGGATTCTCATGTAGAGAACTACCTAAAGCCCAAACCCATCGAAACCGTTCTAAACCGTATAATCGAAAAACCCTTGCAAACCCTTTAAGCCCTCTTGAATCTCTTATAAACCTTCATAAACCCTGTAAACCCTTAACAACCCTTACAAGCCCTTATAAGCCAGTACAAACCTTACACACCCTTATCAATCATAAACCCTCATAAACCATGATATCATGAACCCTTACAAACCCTCATGACATGAACCCTCACAGACCCTCATGAACCCCTTTTTGAGCCCTTACTAACCCTGTTAAACCCCTATGAACCCTCATAAACCCTTCTTATGAACCCTCCCTCACCAACCCTGTTAAACCCTCATCTACCCTGTCACAACCCTAAAGCTCGCAGAAGTCTCGGCCGAGGCCTGTGGGGCGACGATCACCCGACGCGAAGCTGTCATCTGATCCTTGCCAGGGCTTACATAGTTTTGTTGGTTTGTTTCTTTTCTTGTTTTTTGGGCTCTTTAGGGCTTAGGGTTGTAAGGGTTTAGGGTTTGGGGTTTAGGGTTTATAAGTTATATAAAGGGCTTAGGGCTTATATCAGTTATACGGATTTAGGGCAGGGTTTACATAAGCTACTGTATCAGGGTTTAGGGTTCAGATAGGCTATAAAAGGGTTTAGGGTGTATAAGTTATATAAAGGGTTTTGGGTTTAGGGTGTGTAAGTTATATAAAGGGTATAGGGTTTATAAGTTATATAAAGGGTCTTGGGTTTGCGGTTTATCAGTTATAATTATAAGGGTTTAGGATTTGGGGTTTAGGGTTTGGTGGGACTTAGGGTTGCGTCCCGCAGGAGCGCTCTCGGGGTTTAGGCATATAGGGCTTAGGGCTCTAGACCAGAGGGTTTAACGGTTTCTAGGGTTTTGGGGCCTAAGGGCTTTGGGGCTTTAGGGTTTGGGAGCTTTGGGGTTTCAAAGGCTTAGGAGTTCTGTGATAATTAGGACGTCGGCTCTACAAACTCTGCATTTTGTGTCTATGGCCTGCTGTGAAATACCTTTGAGGGTTCATTTCCCGATGCTCCTAAAGGGTCCGAGTACCAGTCTAGCAGGCTCTTGTAGCAGATATTTGGGCCAAAAGTATAGACTCTCCTCTACTGATGGGAGGCCCAAAGGGGTTTAAGATTCTTGCATGGGGTAGGGATTCCTTAATATGAACCCTATTATGGGAACCCTAATCCCTACTAAACCGCCTAGGCTAAAACCCCTTTTGGCCTCCTACATTATAGAACACCTTATAGTACCCTTATAGTACCCTTAACTTATAGTAGTCCTTATAGGATCCCTTTAAAGGGAACCCTTTTGATCTACTGCTAATTTGACCCTTTGGGCCTTATTCTTCGGCAGCCCCACCTTGTGCCGCTGAAACGCGCTGCTGGGACGCGAAGCGCTGCTCCCACGTTCGCCTGTACCTAGGCACTGAGTGCTTGAGGCTTCAGGCGACTAATATAGGGGCCTCAATGATAAGTGTTGATTGTTATCTCTAGTCTCATCACCGACAGCTCCGTAGCCAGGCACGTCAAACTCGTTCGGGTTAGCTGACCCTGCTGCTCCTTCCATGTTTCTTCGTCTTAATAGCAGCTCCGTGATTACAGAGTCAAAGGAGGCTTCACCATGGGGAGGCTCACGCACCGGTCCGAACTTTTCACAGAACGCACAAAGCTTCGCAGGCTGTCTTAGCTACATGCGATTTCGCTTTACTCGGAAAACAAGTCGTGAGGCCCTATGGGAATCTCATGCCTACGGCTTGATCCTCATGCCTCATCAGCTCAAGTTTGGAAGAGCGCCCCAGCTGTACATGACTCCACACCACCTCTGGGATTTCACACTCCTCCTTGCTGCAAGCGCTAGCTCCGCAGCACCACTTTAAAAACCGCTTCGCGGGCCTGCTTTCCTCAAGCAGTATTGGCACACGGTTTTCGTGTGAATCTGCCCAACATTCCTCAACCCTCTACATCCGATTTCACAATGAACACAGTGACCCCCTTGCGACATGTAGACCGAGGAATTGGGCGTCAGTATCACTACGGGATCTGTTTGCGTGATCTGAGAAACTTTCTGGACTTGTGTTGGACCCTCTTCACTGACCCTAACCTCCTCTGGAACCTGTGCAGACAGGAAGGGAGGAGTCTGGCCGGCGATTGCATAGGCTCCAGGCGGTGGCCGAGCTGGCACGTGTGGATCTGGCAATCCGTAGATTGGTTGGGCGGTTGATGAAGAAGCGGCCTCACGGTATCCCTCAACCAACACATGATCCGCGTTCATGCGCGGATCCGATGGGCTGTGCACATGCACGACTCCGGCTTGGATGATCGGAGGTGCACTGGTACTTCCCTTCGGAGCATGGTCAGGGGGGCATTTGTTCCTCCCTCTTCGCGCTCTCAGGGGTTCACTCCCTGATGGGCTGGTCTCGCTCACAGCACTCTCTATCGCAGCTGAAACCCGATCTTGGAGCCTCTTCGCTTTCCGTTCCTTGGCGGCGCTGACGGCGCGCACCTTGGGGACGGTCGTAGCTTCGGTGTTGGTTCGGGCTCCACACCCCTTTTTCACGGTCTCCCACAAGCACACCGTGGACAAAATGATGAGCAACATGGCCAACAGAAGTTCATATGGCCACTCGACTTCGATGGCCGGCTTCTCTTGTTGGCCTTTGCACACCACACCCTGTAAACACGTAAGCAAACCTGCCAGGCAGACCTTGAACACCTTCCCTGAGCCTTGAACCTTCTGGACTTTAGGTTGAGTGGCACATTCTGTAGGGCCAAGGTTCAACAAGTCGCACAAGAACTTCAACCTAGCCGACGGCAGCAGCTTCGTAAGGATGTCTGCCTTCTGGTACAAGCCTTGGCAATGATCCAAAATCCATCCTTCGTTCAAAAGTTGGTTCAGCTTTGCCGCACGCACCTTGAGGTGTCGAGTCCTCTGAGAGCATCCACCCCTCACCAGAGATATCGCTGCTGTGTTGTCGACTCCCACATAGACCTCGGAGCACACTATCTGAAGGTCTTTGAGCAAAGCCAGGAAGGATTCAGTGTAGGAGCTTCCTTCCACAACTTGAATCAATTCACATTCGGCGGAACTCATGGATATGATCTGCTGTCTTCCCGCACGCCATACGACCGGTGACCCTTTGAACTCTACGATGTGGCCTCCGTAAGAATGCTTCCCCTCCGGAGCAAAGGAGGCGTCGGTAAACAGCTTCACAACCGGGGCACCTGGATCTGCCTTGAGTCTCAACTTGTAGTCTTTGGTTTGGGCCAAATACATGAGCAGACGTCTGCCAATGGAGGCGGCACGTCTCGGATCGCTGGACACCAGGGAGCACATCATCGATGTGGTGAAGGCTATGTCAACCCGGGTTCTCTGGGACAACCACAGGCATTCGCCTGCAATGCGCTGGGCATGCTTGGTTGCTGCCTCATCATCGCCTGAGCTTCCATCCAAGCCTTCCTCACTTTCCCCTCCACTGCACTGGAGAAGCTCCTTGGGACATGTGACCTTGGACCGGGCGGTCGGAGGCAAGTTGTGTGCACGGATCAACTCATCGATATAGGCTTCTTGGTCTATCGTGAACCCTCCGTCTGCACATTGTTCCAACTGCATTCCCAAAAACCGTACTGGACTGCCTTCCTTGGCCTGCATTAATCCGTCTGTCTCCCACTTTGCCTCTTCAAGGATCCACTTGTGAAGTGCTCGCGCGGTTGCTTCACTTCCCAGAATCAGGAAGTCATCCACATAGGTTATCAGAAACCCTTGAAGCTGGTTGTCGCTGCTTTTGATGATTCTCCACACGCTTGGGTCAACCTCACCCTGAACCAAGTGGCAACCATCAAACACTGCGCCCGTTAGAACCGCATCCCTAAAACCAGACCACCACACCGGCGCTTCTCTAAACCCATACAGGACACGTCCTAGAGTGAAGCACTCGTCGGCCTGAGCTAACTGTAGCTCCACCAGCCATCTGGGTGGCTTCAGCACATACCTTCTCCCAGCCTCCTTGGGGATAGGTGTCAGGGTGAAGGCTGATCGAATATCACACGTGTATGCTCCCCACGGGTGGGAACTCGCTTCAACTAGCGCAGCTCTGACCAGCTCCGCCGGAGCGCCGCTCGCATAAAGCGACTCTGCATCGCTGTGCGGTGCCTGATTGCCGCACGCAACCAATCGGCATTTTCTGCGGAAGTATGCACTTGAATCTGAAGCTGGAGCCTTCGCAGTGAACACACCCTTCAAGGGTATCGTTGTCGTGCCCGGGTTCTGCATCAGGTCACGACCTTCTTGCCCAAAGTGGCTCACCAAAACTCCCGACGACTTAAGAGCCTGTAGCTCTTTCTCGATCGCTGGTCTCCATAGCTCCAAACGTTGTCGCACCTCGCCCTGTGATGCCGTGTGGGTCACACTCAGTGGCTCCTGGAGCGTTGACAACAGCTCCTCTAGGTTTTCCGTCGTAGCCACTTCTGCCTTACGAGCAAACCGCTCCTCCTGAATTGCCGCTCCCTCACCTCTCATGGTAGTCACGCACGGAGTGAGGAATGCTGGATTCGGTAGCGGTAGGGGTAGACGGCTCGGGGCTCTCGCAGAACTTCCGATGCTCGGTGCTTGCTCTTGACGGTGCCTTGGGGCTTGCACAGCCATCACTTCTGGTGGGGGCGGGCCAGGCTCGTGCAGAATCCTCTCCATCAACGGATGCGGCTGTTCCTGAAGCTGCTCCACTAAAACCCTAATGACAACTATCTCCCTAATGTTTCTTTCCAAGTCGAGGATATCGAACATCATCAGGCGATCTGGGAAAGGCGAATCATCCAGATACATGTTGTCATCATCTGTGAATTGGAGCACTCTTGCAATAGGAATTACCTGACCGTTGGGCATGCGGTATTCCAACATTGGGTCGTCGCCCCACTGTCTTCCATCCCGCAATGTTCCGATCAACAAGCCTCTGGGAATTGCCTCTGACAGCCGCCCTACACCGGTCTCCAAGGCGCCGCTCAACACCTGCGTCCATCGCTCAATCCCTTGCTCAAACTGTGCTTCGTCAAGATCACACAGCTGTCTCCACTCTTCAGGAGGAATCCTTGCGAACCTTACGTTCAGGTTTTGAGTCCGGAAACGGCGGCGCTGTGCCCGTCCCAACACAGGTGCTGGCATCCGTTGCGGGTTTGGACCTACCAGCTTACAAACCCGAGGTAGCAGCCGCTCATCTCTTGGTAGCGCACAAAACCCCAATTCACGAAGATGACTTATATCTTCAGACTTCAACTTGCGGGTTCCTAGGGGACTATAACCCACAACAACCCAATTGGTTGGGGCGAGAAGTGCGTGAGGGTCTCTTGCATCGAACATGCACGCTTCTGTCCCAACATGGTACAACTCGCCCTCGACCTGGTCCCCCGTTGCTGTCTCTTGAATCGACTCACCCACCTTTGTGGCTCCAGATACTGTGTTGCCGGAGGACGGCTTCACCCATAACGGGCGATGGGATACGGTTGCCAGGAAGTTGCTGGAACCGGGCTCGTTCCTGACGTCCCGGTGGATCGCCACTTCATCTGTCTGCACTACTAGCAAAGCCGACCATGACGAGCTGGAGGCCCCATCCCTGGTCTTCAAGTACCCATTTAGGTATCTGCACAACCATGGCCTGACTCGACTGGCCCGCGTAACGCCTCGCAAACCCCCGTGGCAGTAGGCTCCAAACACCATAGAGAAATCTATAGGCCCCCGGTGGCTTCGTCGTGAGTGTGACACTGCTCCTCCCAACGACATCTGCAACAACCGGCCGCAAGCATCGGGGCTGAAATCCCCTTTGTGCAACAATTCCTCTGCTAACTCCTCTGCTGCTAGAGCGACTGCTGCTACGGACCTTTTTCCCCTAACTCGTCTTGGCACCTGCAAACCTTCCTTCTGGACCTCTTCCACCTCGGCTTCCAAGACCTCGCCCTCTAACTCCCTTTCTGGGTCGACCAACTCTGACGTCGGTTTCACATTTCGTGCGATCACATAGGCCCCCGTGGACTCTCGTAGTAGCACGTGACCCGCATCAGTGCGGGTGCAGGGAGTGAGGTAAGTCGCATACTCCCACCGCAAAAACGGCTTCTTTGATTCGCCGGTCGGGTGTTTTGACTTGAACACGACCCTCTGCCCATACTGGTGGACCCGGCCTGGAAGCTGCAACACTCTGTGCCTGTGCTCAGCGCACGCGAGCGTCATTGCTGTGGGCCAGTGCTCCAGCCCTAGTCCGGCCGATGCAAGGTGCAGCCGGGCCCGTGTTTTGGCCCATCCCACCAGCCTTTCGGCCAACCCATTTGATTTTGGGTCATCGCCTTGAGTGAACGAAGGCTGTATCAGCTGCGACTGCAACCAATCTGTGGTTCCCTTGGAGACTGCTTCACGGGCTCGGTCTGTATGGGCCGACTTAACAGGAAAGCCTAACCTGTTGCATTCAGCGACCACTTCCTGGAGCGCTGCCAGGATGTGAACTCCCTTCCTTCCCTTCATCGGAACCATAAACCGAAGCACCTGGTTTTCACCATTAAACTCCATCTTAGCTATCTCCTTGTCGAACTCTTCATCGCTCAACTTTGAGATGCCCTCTCGGTCTTCCCACGGATCATCGCTCCCTTCAGCTTGAGTGCACTCTACACCTGATGCATCGACCACTGCGTCCTCCGGTTGCTCCTCCTCACCTAGCAACTCTTCACATTCCGACGGATCAAAGAAGCTACCCTCCGACTGCGCATCAGCTTCAACACCACTTGGCGCGTCAACAAATCCTTCAGGCAACCTTGGTCCTACCTCTTGTGGGCCCGCAACGCCGCCTGATGAGGCCTGGTGTTCTCCTGAAACCTCCACGGGGCATTTGGGCACGGCTTCCTTCTTGGCTTCCTTGGGCGGAGGAAGGGCCTTTTCGGGCACACGCAATCCGGCAATGAGTGCGTACCTGTATTTGCCTCCCCTCTCGTCCTTCCCAAGCTCCTTGAAGGGACCTGCTAGATCAAAGCTCAGCGCAAACATGTTGGGACACTTTATTCTCCGATGCTGCAAGCCTAAAGCGCCGCTCATCACACATTGCAGACAATCCTTTCTGAAAGGCAAGTGGTGAGCTTCGACATGACGCCTCCAAAGCTCTCTTTCTTTAGGGGTCATTGCGGTACTCCGGGTCTTAGCTTCGGCATGGTTGGGACTACGCCTGAGATCGGAGGGCTGCTCAGATGATGTAGGTTGATCTTTACGTAGCTCTTCATGATCCAACGGGATCTGATCGAGCTCTCGCATGAACTCCTGTTCTTCCTCCCCCAATTGCTCAGGACCTGTTGTCCTTTGCCCCTGCTCTACCGCCCGAACCCTAGGACTATCTCCATTTTCTGAACCCTCATCATCCGCATCGAGTATAGCCTCTGTGCTGGGACTCTGGACTTGCACGCTACTGCCACCTTGGGGGTTCTTGGCTCCAACACCGAACATCAGAAGCCTCACTCGGAGTTTGAACACCTCTGGCCATTTTGCAGCGCACACCTCCGGTCTTGCTCCCAGAGGCCGTAGTCCCTTTAGATCCTCCGCTGAGAAACCCAAGTTGCTATACACCCTCAATGGCCGGGTGCACGCTCCCTCCTCGGCAATCCCCGGGACCCTGAATGCAGTACAGTTACTCCATTCCATAAAAGGCTTCATGACTGAGTCAGCCCATGCCTTGATCCCTTGACCTCCGGGTTCGCCTTCACTGTAGCAAAACGGCACACCTTGCCCCTTGGCAATGGACGCGATCGTCCAAATCCAAAGCGGCTGCAACGCAACCAGGGTGTCTTGATCAACTCGCTCCTGGGATTGCCTTTTGAGACCAGGCACTCCCCAAGGATGCTCACGGGTTCGAAGCTGGGTAACTCCGTCGGCCGTACGGACCTGGTGCCACGAGCGCATGGGTGGGTCTGCAACAACGGCACTGATACGCCCTGTGTATGCCGCCCATGACAGTGCTCGCCAGAGCTCTGGTGACGTCAAATCCCAGCCTTGGGAGGTGAGATAGTCAACTTCCACCAACTCATATCCCTGCTCCTGACAGTACGCTCTCAACCGGGAATCGCCCCGGCCACTGCACAGACTAAGAACCCAAGACATTGAGTTGTGGAGCCTCTTGCGGGTCCTTCTGTTCACAGGGAAAGCCTTCAACACCTCCCAACCCTGTAGGTTGTCCAACCCCACTGCAAGCTTCGATGCTATGCGTCCTGGGACCTGCAGCAAGAAGGGCAGCTGATCCAACAACATCTGTGCCGCTCTCTGGGTTCCGGTTGACACAAACTCATCAAGGACTTCCTGAAACCCAACATGTGTCTGCAGGGCCAACTGCGACTGAACTGCTCTGAGACGGTTCTCCAGCTCTCCAACATGAGCTCCCTCCAACTCCTTGACAAGTTGAAGTGCCTGACGCTTGCTGATCTGGGGGCACCCACTCCGAATGCTTGTCTCAAGCTTGCCCAACCTTGGATGCATGAGCTGCAAACCGGACCGCTTCGTCCAGCGGATGCTACAGCCTAACTGCTCTATCAAGGATCCAAGGGGTAGTATGGTCTGAGTAACCCCTCCCTCCTTTTTGGCCGGGGCTACCAATGAGCCCCCCGGAGTCTGACTCCACATTTGCTTCTGGTCGCCTGCTAGCGACACCATGCATGGTGCGAGATCACCTGGAGTCACTGCTGCCGGGTCCAACACTGTATGTGTTGCCCCTGAATCCAACAGAGCTGTTGGCTCATCTGCTTCCTCCTCCTCATCCTTGGTGACGGCCCTGATCCGCGCATGTCCTTCAAGAACACGAGCCTCCAAGTCCTGCAGTTGGGCTTCAATCTTAGCCGCTGTTGCCATGACCGGAGGGTCCGAAGCCGCTCGGGCGGCTGCTGACATCGCCTCGGTGGATGTAGAGGACGCCTTTGGAGTGGACGCTGCAGGCTCCGGTTGAGCCTCAGGCTCGGGCATCGATCCCCTCAGCGCCTCTCGCAACACACCTGCTGCCTCTGAAAGGACCTTCTTAAGTCCCGGCTCGCCTTTAGACTTGATAGGAGGCTCCTTACCCGCTGGTTTCGGGTTAGCTTCCGCCCTTGACTTTGGCGTGCCGGATGGGGCTGAACAAGTGTCCTTCTTGTGGCCCTTTCCTCCACAACGCATACACCTGTCACTTCTTTCTGCCTTGGGAATGGATGACCACTCGTGAGCAAACGTGCATTCGCCTCCCTTTCGGCATCCCTTGCCATCATGGTACCATCGACACAACCTTTTGGTGGCCTCGCCGCCGGCTTGGGTTGACGGACCTGCTGGCTTGCTCGGCGGAACCTTTACTGCACCTGCGCCTGTTGCATCACCGGGAGCACCTTGCGTAGGCTTGGCCTCAACCTGCCGGACCTGACCTTTATCCTTGTCCTTGCTGGGATCGCTCACACGGGCTGCGCTCTCGAGCTCTGCCAAGACATGTTCATAGAACTCTTCCACCCGATCATTGGACGGTTGGGTGTCCAGCTGCAAGGAAGCCCGAACTAAGTTCACCCTAAAGTTTACTGTCCCCATTGACTTCAAAACCCCACTGGTGATCGTCTCCAACGCTTGGATCTGAACCGCTGGGTCCGGACGGGTTCCTCCAAGGTCCCCCAACCGCGTAAGCCATCGCTTCCAAGTGCGCAAACGAAGCACTGCATCAGCTGCTGAATCAGCTGCTCGGGGTCCTTGGACCTGTCTGAGAGCCTCAGTGCGCTCCTGCAAGCCCCCAGGCTTGTATATCACATGCAAACGACACAGGACATGGAGAAGTCCCGAGATCCTTGCCGAGGAAAGCTCTTCTTTGACGCTCTCCGGGCAAGCCTGCAGCACCAAGTGTTCCATCCTATGCTTCACCCTCGACCACTTAGGCTCCGAGTCGATCAGGGAAACGGCCGGAGTCGCTGAACGGGGGTAGCAGGCACAAATGACGAATTGTACCATCGCTGAGCTTCCCCCAACACGGCTTCCCAACACTGTGCTGACGAGTCGGACAAGTCGCTCATCGAGGGCCTCACCGCATGAACCCAGTCGCTGAACTGCAGTGCCGCCTCCGGCGTCGCGCTAGGCAACCTTGCTATCTCGGTTACCCCCGGTCGAACCACCTCAGGGCTCGCACTGGCCCCGTCGCCCGACGCCTTTGGAGCTTTCTGGGCCATCTGCGCGACCAACCCTTGAAGCTGCACGATTCCATTCATCATCTGGTCGTACGGGTTTGCCCCTCCCGGGCGCAGCAAAGGAAGATGCCTGGTGATTCCCTGAAGAAGGCATGCCCAACCCTGATGGCTGGACACCCTGCTGGGAGTATGCACCTTGAACCTGCGGCGCCTGTACCTGATGTAATGCACCTGAGGCCTGGCCTGCACCTGGAGACATTGCACCTTGGACCTGACCTGTGCCTTGTGGCAACGGCGATGCCCCTTGGACCTGACCTGTACCTTGCGGCGACGGCGATGCACCTGGGACCTGACCTGTACCTTGCGGCGACGGCAATGCACCTTGGACCTGACCTGTACCTTGCGGCGACGGCAATGCACCTTGGACCTGACCTGTACCTTGCGGCAACGGCAATGCACCTTGGACCTGACCTGTACCTTGCGGCAACGGCAATGCACCTTGGACTTGACCTGTACCTTGCGGCAACGGCAATGCACCTTGGACCTGACCTGTACCTTGCGGCAACGGCAATGCACCTTGGACCTGACCTGTGAACTGCACAGGCATCCCGCCGTGCGCCTGACTTAGCACCTGCTCGGAAACAAAGGCCTGGAGGGAACTTGCATCAACATAGGACGGCTGCACCGCTGTCGTGATTGCCCTCTGTGGTATGGGCGGTTGGAATCCGGCCTTTGAAGGAACCTGCTGCACAAGCCCCATCAACCCCCTACCGATACCACCAAACCAACCCCTCATTCCCTGGTCCATCCCAAGTCCATTCTCGCCTCTTCGAAGCTCTTCATTCTCTCTCTGCAAGTATGCTACCCTACGCTCAAGCTCAGCCTGTACAACCATAAACTGCTGCAACTGCCTACGAACTTCCATCTGAATAGCATCTCCAGAACCAGAGCTCACAGAATGCGGAAGCTCCGGCGGTCCTTGTACCTGTGGCTCGGGGTACAACAGCGGAGCGGTCCTCGTCATCGACTCCAGCCTCTCTGCTTGCTCAGAAGAAAACAAGGGAGCCTGCAGAAACCGTTCATCGGGAACTTCATGACCCTCAACACCATCACCCTCCGACAGCGCTGTAGCATAGCCTGAACCCGTGGTTCTCATCGTGGCATCTGTACCCACTGAACCGGGTCCCATGCCTTGTCCTCCTGATCTTCTAGAACCAGCTGAGGCCTTGACTGCCCCATGAACCGCGGCAGTAACACCAGAAAACAGAGCACCCACCCTGGAAGACTTCGGCACCGACTGTGGACTGGGCGCTTGGTCATCTCCCGTCCTCACCTCTGTGCTTCCTGTCCTCGTAGGCGGTGGCCCAGTTCCGTTCAACTGAGCCTGTAGCTGAGGTTGGCCCAGCTGACCATCCAGCGTCTGCTGCACTGCTTGGCCACCTTCTCGCGGGTGAGCCGTTGTTTCCCCGTCCATATTCAGAAAGGAAAAGCCTTCTTGCGTCCCGTCCTCTCGCTTCCTGAAGTCTCAGGGACCCTCGCAGCTGTAGCGGTGGATTGGGCTCATAACCTGTTGATTGTTATCTCTAGTCTCATCACCGACAGCTCCGTAGCCAGGCACGTCAAACTCGTTCGGGTTAGCTGACCCTGCTGCTCCTTCCATGTTTCTTCGTCTTAATAGCAGCTCCGTGATTACAGAGTCAAAGGAGGCTTCACCATGGGGAGGCTCACGCACCGGTCCGAACTTTTCACAGAACGCACAAAGCTTCGCAGGCTGTCTTAGCTACATGCGATTTCGCTTTACTCGGAAAACAAGTCGTGAGGCCCTATGGGAATCTCATGCCTACGGCTTGATCCTCATGCCTCATCAGCTCAAGTTTGGAAGAGCGCCCCAGCTGTACATGACTCCACACCACCTCTGGGATTTCACAATAAGAATAGGGTTTTGGGGCCTAATTATTGTACTTTGATTGTAATAAGGACCCCACAAAATAGTATAGGTAATGATTGAGGCCCCTTTGATAAGCCGGGCTCATAGTCACCACTGACTCACAGTCTGTCGCGAGAGCGACAAGCATTATCAGTTTCATCTGCAACAATGGTCGCTTTGGAAGTTGAGAGCCTTTGGTGGGGGGTGGTTTGATGGGTTGGACGCGGGAATTGGAGTTTGAGGTGTCCAGGTTTTAGTTTCAGGCTGAAGGCCTGCAGCTTTCAGACTTCGGAAGGCTCGGGCTCGAGGCTCACGTGCCGGATTTCGACTGTACATATTTTGGGACATTGAACCCCATTCCGACCCGGGCCTGAAACTGTACCATGATTGCGGGCCTTGAGTCTTGAGTCTAGGGAATTACGCATGTTCCCATAACATAAGAGTCTGCGACGGATGCATGTGGAGTACGACTGCAATGGTGCAGGGTTCGGGGCGCTGTGCGGATGTAGGCGCCTGAATAATAATAAAAAAAAGGTTTGTGGCATATGGTATAGTACAGTCTAATCATAATAGAGAACCCTTAAAGAATAGTAATGGTACCTGCTTCAGCTTCTAAAGTATAAGGAACCCTATATTTGTTTAAGCTTCCACTTTTAGACTCCGCGCGTCTCGAGTCTTCGGGCGAACGGCCTGCAGCTTCCGCAGCCGCCCGTCGCGAGGCGCGCTGGGCCTCTCTTGCTACGGTTTAATGGGTTTCCGTAATGCTCCTTGTACCCATGCAGTAGTACCTATGAGGCTTCCATTAAGGGATCCTCTCTCGCTCTCTCTCTCTCTCTCTCTCTGTCTCTCTCTCTCGCTCTCTCTCTCTCTCTCTCTCTCTCTCTCTCTCTCTCTCTCTCTCTCTCTCTCTCTCTCTCTCTCTCTCTCTCTCTCTCTCTCTCTCTCTACACACACACAGATATAATATATATATATATATATATATATATATATATAAATACAACATTAATAAATTCACATATATAGATATATACATGTATTATAGTTGCAAGTTATAAGGCCTTAATAAACAGAACAGGCTCCTCTAGCGGTACCTTCGAGGGGTATCATTCGGAGGTTACCATAAAGTGGTACGGCCATGGCCCCTTGACAAATACTCAGAAAAACTGAGCTCTGCAAAAAAAAAAACATAGTGGAGTTACAACACTGAATCTTAATATGTAAATTTCGTTGCTATTCAGACCCCGTTTGTTATCGTTACGATGGCTTGACGAGGTGCTTGCCTGCGTTGCTGCTGCAGAGACGCGGCTGGAGGCCACGATCCTGCATCCGATGACCCTAAACTCTAAACATTAAGCGCTAAATCTCCACATGGGTGGTTGTCAAAATTAGGGTCCCTTCTTGGGTACCCCAAATAGTAGGCGCCGTATTACAATAAGGACCCAGAAAGGGACCCTAATATTGACAACCACCCACATAATACCAGAATAACGAATAACTATAACCCTAAACCATAGACCCTAAACTCCAAACCTGCACGACGCTCGTGAGGTCTTGAGGACTCGGTATGCTATTGCAACGCTGTTTCCGCATTCCTTCTCTATGAGCAATATTATGAAATGTGGGTTGGTCTCGGGTCTATGCCTCGAGGTGTTTGGGAATTTCGGTAAGTAACTCCTACACCCTAATACAGGGCGGAGCATCTACAAACTGATATCAGCCGCTCTTACGATAGATTGCACGGTTCATGTTGTCCCAGAATGGGCAGAAGTGCTGCATCGAAGCCACGCTGTCTTTAGGATTCTGCACTATGTGATGCACATGCCCTGGACGGTGCACATATAATCATGTTGACTCACTCTCCTGTGACCTCATAGCAAGTTCAACTCCTAGAGCACCCGAAGGCAGATGATGTACGTCTACAATTTTTAATAGAATCGTACTGCATGACAAACGAAACATGTCGGAAAAGTAAGGTGTGGTTGCAGAAGCGCCAAGCATACGCGACGAGCACTGGTAGAGCCCTGAATGTATGGGCTCCAGCTATGCGTCGCAACTCATCTTACGAGCCATATGGCCGTATGTCCGGTAGCCTTCGTCATGTTCCTTGGCACGATCGTCGGAGCAGCGGCAACAGCAGCAGGTGGAGCAGGAGTAGCAGAGGAATATGATCTACTATCATTACTTTTAGGTCCTATGACGTGATATAACATATTATGTAATGCACTATGGCTATGTACTTTTATGCTATTGATCGCACTAGGGCCGCGGCACGCCCGAGGCCGGCTGGCCCTCCATGGACATGCGTCTCTGCACTGGCCTGGCCCCACCCCCAACACCGCTTGCCCTGCATACTTTTCGGCCGAGCTAGGCTTGACACGGCAACAACGACGACGACAACGACGACAACAACAACAACCACAGCAACCACGGCAACAGCAGCAACAACAGCAACAGCAGCAGCAGCAGCAGCAGCAGCAGCAGCAGCAGCAACAGCAGCAACAGTAACAACAACCGCAACGGCAGCACCATCGTCAGAAATCATTATCTTCATGACCAGCATCATCATCATCGACACATTCATCATCCACGTCGCCGTCGTCGTCATCATCATTCCATGCCCGTGCACAGTCCCGATGCCATATGGTTCCTGAAGAACCCTGCAGCTTGCTGACAGAATCACAAACCAAATCTCTGCACAGCAGGATGCCTCGCTTCGGCGCCGCCTGGCAAGAAAAACACTGGGCTTTCTTGGGGGGAGTCTGAACCAAAAGTCTTCTAGGAACTACAAGACCGCTCTACACATGCTTATAACATGCCCGTAATCCTAATTCAAATCTTCGGCACTCCCTGAATCTTATACGCGACCATTCCTGCGGCTGCCAGCGCGTGAGGCACCGGGGCTGTCGCCACCTCTGCTGCAGCGGTTTGCAGGGCTGAGGAGGTTGAAGGGATTAGAATTCTAGGGTTTGCGGTTGGTATGCAGGGTTTGGGAGTTCAGGGACAGGGCTTTAGGATGAGTCTTATTTCCTCTTTTTGAGTGTGCAGACAGCGGTTTAGACGTCGAGCTAAGGACTCTGGAATCCTGAAATATCTTGAAGCAATGGTGTAGCTTTACCACACTCGGCTCTATAAACGTTTTCTGGAGCAAGCATGGGGAGAGGCTGAACACGGGACTTATTCGGTGTTCCCGCTTTCAGTTGTAATTATGTACCTGCCCAGTTTCAATGAGCTCTTGAAGTGCACAGCTGTATAATGAAACATAGAGCACTACTAGTCACTCAGTAGGCTGAAGCATACGGACACCGAAAGTAAGTTAGCATGGCTTGTTGGATTTAGGGTTACCGGGATCACTTCATTTCGAACGCATGGCCCTTACCCTCCAGTCATTATCCTTCCTGGACCTCATCCATGCGCATACATAGTATCTACTTAGCCCGTAATGCACCTCAATCGGAAACCCTTTAAGGCCTAATCCCTTCAAGGCCAAAGGTATATACTATAAGTGTACATGGAGCCTCAGGGTTCGTCAAGCACTCACTCACTCACTCGCGCCAGAGGAATGTTCCTGTGCTAAAACGTGCAGCCGAAAAGCATCCCGGCTGTAGGGATGCGGGACAGGCGGAAATACTAACCACTAATATAGCTATTATATACTCATCATATAGCCCATTATAGGCTAGGGGTCCCCATTAAGGGTCCCTCCTTCTCCCCTTTGACTACAGCGGATTCTTCGTCGTCAAACACCCTCAATCCTAAATTCCGAACTCCCAACATCGTGGTCCGTCGGAGGCCTTAAACTCTAAACCTCCTCCAAGCCCTACCTAGACGACAAAACATGGAAGCCTTACAGTTTAGGGTTTAGGGTTTAGGGGTTTAGGGGTTTAGGGTTTAGGTATACCATTTTGGAATTCATAGTTTAAGGTTATAGGGCCCGTATTCCTTCGATTTGAAGCTCATATCCCATATTGGCATATTCCTTCCTGACAAAACCCCCAAAAGCCCTGCCGCCTGAAACAACAAGCAACGAGACCCCTACGCAAGGCATCGCAGTGGACGGAGTACTTGCACCACTTCCTGCTCCTTCCCAGGAGCGCTAAGCCCCAAACTCTACTATAGGGGCTTTAATAATTGGAATAGGGCTTTTGGGTAGATTAGACTACAGCTATCATTATTGATGTGCCTATACTGAGCCACCCAGAGACTCCAACATCCCTGAACAAAGCAATGTACCTTAAGTCATATTGGGGATGCAATTAGAATTTAAGGTCTATTGAGTCTATTCCTCAATTACAGGGGTTTAAGGCTCTGGGTATAGGCGCCTGCATTAATCTACCAAGGCTTCGGGCTCAGGGGTTTGCGGGCCGGAAGGGTTGAAGGGCTTAGGGTCTCCACGAAGGGCTCGTTAAGGGAGGGTTTAGGGTTTAGGGTTTACTTACGTGTTTGGGGTTCTGTGGGGTTTGAAGCTTAAGGTTCCGGCTTTAGGTGAAGCCGGTTCAGGATGCAGCTCACGGAACGAGTTTGTCCATTGGCATGAAAGGATGTCCCAAACAAAGCCAAATTCGACAGCCGGACAGCGCTGTGACAACCAAGTACACACGCTAAACAGGTGTTTTTGTGAACTCCTTGCACACCTATAAGATGTCATCTCACCAATCCACAGAAACACCACACAGAGGCAGAGTCCGAAACCCAGCACTGTGTGTGGTAGGTCACAAGTTCTCGATTCTCGCCGCATGGCATAGCAAGGGGCACTGCTAGATTAATATAGCTAGATTAGCTGACTCTGTTTGTCACCTTTCAGTTCTAAGCAGTAGCCGCGACAAGCTTCTACGGACTCAAAACTCTACGGAAGCTTGGGATACCGGTGCACTGTATCTGAAACTGAAACACCCAGCCACTTTCGGGCAGCACATGGCAGGGCCTTGTGTGGCAGTCAAGGGCGTTCCAGTGCTACCAGACCTCAACCGGAAAATGCAAGCTTCAATGGCAGAAAACACGTGCTCTGCAGCAGAAGCAGCAGCACGAGTAGAACCGGCATTATCTTTTAATATTCTGATTCTTCTGCTTCACGGCTTCCAGGTAAAGATGAGAAATCACAAGGTTACTTCCTGAGGGTTTTGGAGGTGTTGCAGGTGCTTGCAATGCATTCATCATGGTGACGAAGGCAACCATGTGTCTGTTTATGCTGACACTGTAGTTGTAGGTATACTTCGTACATCATCATCCATCCGGCCCCCACCGCACCCTGCGTAACCCAAGCACGAACAACTACCCTAGAGAGATTTTTGCCGAGGGGTATGCTAAACCACAGAAGTAAGACCAAAGTAAACTGGATACTTTCTTGTAAAATTTCCTCAAACCACACGTTTAAGGCCACTAAGTAAGGAAAAGCGCAGCGTCAGATACACGATCCTTAGCAGTCGCAGCAGCAGCAGCAGCAGCAGCAGGAGTGGGGATAGCAGTAGTGGGTGTCAGGCCATGAGCAGTAGGGGCAGTAGTAGGGTTTAGGGTTTAGGGTTGTTATAGGGAGAGGGTAGCAGTTGTAGTAGTCGCACTAGGAGTTGAAGTAGTAGGAGTAGGAGTAGGAGCAGCGGCAGCAGGAGCCGTAGCAGCAGCAGCAGTCGTCGTCGTAGTAGTAGTGGTCGTCATCTTCGTCTTCGTCTCCGGATTGGTAGTAGTAGTAGTAGTCGTAGTAGTAGTAGTAGTTGTTGTTGTTGTAGTAGTAGTCGTCGTCGTAGTAGTAGTAGTAGTAGGAGTCATCGTAGTAGTAGTAGTATAGGTCTAGAAACAGCATCGTAACAACACTTATCATAGTGATCAACCCTGAACCCTATATCTACAATGGGAGCTTTGCGTCCTCTCCGAGTCCCGCTCGGCAGCGAGTCCTTCCAATTCACCCGGCTCCGCTGAACCTCCTGACCAAGCTGGGAAATTGGGGTTCCCAGCTTCGGGGTTTAGGGCTCTACATGATCTGCAGGTAGGGTTTGGGATCTTAAGCTTTCTGAACGCTGACGCTGTCTCCTCTCTGAGTTTATGGGCGGTCGATAGGTTCGAGTCCCGGTACAATGGTGGTGTTGACAACCCAGCGGATGGGGCACGCTTGAGTGCTGGCCTGTGGGCAGGGACCGAAACCTCCAACATGCGACAACATGACCCAGACTCACCGTGCAACCGTGCGAAAGCGAGCTGCAGGCACCAACATCACAACTCTTGACGAACCCATGGTTGTCCCTTTAATTTGGCTTCTCCGGAGTGTGGGGATCATCGATGCATAGAAAGCCTATAGGCCTGGCCCGGCGATAGGCCGGGCACCCGGCAGGAAACCAAAACACAACAGCAATGTGAGGAACAAGCACCAAGCCGAAGATAACATCTTGATCTCTGAAACTCCGTGGCCCTATGGTAAACCTTTTGCTACAAGCCCTCATCCTGAACCCTCCAGCTCCTGCAGCTCTTTGACCACGGAGCTCAGCTGGTCGACTTGCGCATCGCCGGCACGCACCTGGAGGTTAGCTGAAGTTTGGCTTTCCGTGGCTTTCATGCTGGGTGGTGTCCTGGGTTGCCTAGCGAATCAGCTCGAGATTGTCGGCGTCGTTCAGGTGACAATAGATCGGGTTTAGGGTTTACAGTAGGGTTTGCGACGGTTCTTGTGAGCAGACAGACGCCGAGAAAACTGAAACACCGAAGTCACTCGATGCGCATTCGGAGAAAAAGCACACAGACAACCGACACGACTACGAGAACGACTTCTGCGAAAGTGGCCGCTTGGAAATCACGACTGTGCAGGTTCTGAACAAGTATTGTCCCTGTACTGTAGCAACCTTATGCTACAACGGCGAAATGCTCTGCCCGGGCTCTGCCCTCAAAAAGCAACGCCGTAAGCATTAAGGCGCCTAACAGTGTCCCACGTCAAACGCGGAATATTCCCAAAGGGTCCAAGTATCATTCTGGTGTATACTCATAGGGTATTTTGGGGGGTCTAAGTATATACCATAATGATACCTGGACCCTTTGGGTGCTGAGCTCGACCAGCTCAACAGTTACAAGCCTCAACTCCACCAGCCTTTCGTTTATTTGCTTTTGTGAGCGCTCTGTTCCGTCTGCATGCGGGTACGGCCTACGGAAGCCTACTTGAGGCGAGCGAAACCTTTCGTTTAGGGTTTAGGGAACGGGGCTTTAATGGATGTTACATAACAACTATACTGAGGAACTGCAAGGAACTAGTGCTGAATATTGTAGGCCCGTGTTCTAAAATACTACAACCCTCTCAAACGAAGAGTACAAACGAATTCAATCCCCGAGTCACACTCGTACCAATGGCCCCCCCATCCAAAACAACAAAATCAGACCAACCATCATCCAACATGACATCGAAGAGCCAGCAACCCTAAACCTCAATACCTGAATTCTCAGCCTATGCGCCCTAAACCCTGAAACCCCACATACCCGAAACCTCAACACCTGAATTCTCAGCCTATGCGCTCCAAACCCTGAAACCTCCAGAGAACCTAAGCCCTAAGCCCTGAGACAAAAGGCTACAGGGCTGCAGTTCCAAGCCCACCTCCCCTTCAAAACTGACCGCACCTCTTCAGGGTTCCACTTTTCCACCCAAGCGCCCTCAAATTGTCTGTCGGATTCGACAACTCACACGCAATAAAAAACAAACAAACAAACAAAAGAAACATAATTAATCCTGAAACACCCTCCACGAGTGAAACCCTCGAGAATCCTAGCAAGCTGATTCAAAAACCCCAGAACTCCCCTCACGAACTCGATCAACAAGTCGGACTCAAGAATTCTATCAAACCCACCACCCGCAACCCTGACCCTAAACCCCAAACCTTAAGTTTACCCTAAGGGTCCATGTACCTAGATAGTATATACTTTGGGCCCAATGTACCCATATAGGGAATACTTTAAGGCCAATGTATATACGATTTAGGTACATGGACCCTTAGGTTTAGAAACTCTTTTAGGGGCTCTGTTCGGCCTGGCCCTGGAGCTCGGCGTTTTGGCGCCGCAGCTGCGCGATCTCTTGGCGCAGGTACCTGAGAACTCAGTTCAGAGTTTATGCAAGGTTCCCAAAGGGTCCCAGTACCACTACGGTATATACTTAGACCCCCGAAATACCCCATAAGTATACACCAGAATGATACTTGGACCCTGTGGGTTTAGTGAGTTTGAAGGTTCAGGGGTTGAGGGTTTAGGGGTTTGGGGTTTGGGGTTTCGGTTTGAGGGTCTATAGGGAGAGCTTCAGGGTGTATCAGGGTTGCAATAAGGCTTACAACTCAAAAGCGGTTGTCGGGTTCGGGGTTACGGGGTTTGAGTCGAGGAGCTCAGGCGTATAGAGGGATTTTGTGTAGGGTTCGGGGGGGTAAGGCTGCTGCAGTATTTGGGGCGGCATGACGTGGCATCAAGGCATGGGCATTATTCCTCTTGACATTACGCATGCAGTTGCACTTCGTGACACGACTGATCATTGGCAACCCTAAACCCAGAACCCAACGGCTCAGGGCTGGGGCACCTTGCCGAACCCTAAACCCTAAACCGAATCCTAAACCCTAAACCGTAAGCCCTAAACCCTGCGAAACTCAGTTTCTCACAGGATCTGCACCCGTTCCGCCGCTTCCCTGGGTCGCTGGGTCTTCCGCGAGGACGAGGCCTCAGACTTTTTGCGGTGTTGAAGGGATCGGTTGAAAGATTTAGGGGTTAGAGTTTGGGATTTAGGGTTGGGGATATGGGTCTAAGGCGGAGCTTTGGGGTTTAGAGAT
Source organism: Symbiodinium sp. CCMP2592 (assembly GCA_905221615.1). Taxonomy (NCBI): domain Eukaryota; class Dinophyceae; order Suessiales; family Symbiodiniaceae; genus Symbiodinium; species Symbiodinium sp. CCMP2592. The sequence continues at coordinate 650,434 of CAJNDT010001057.1, forward strand.
CTGGGGTTTGGGATTTAGGATTCAGGGCAGGCGTTCTGTATGGGTTCTACTGTATGCTTTCTGTAGAGGCTCCATAGAGGTGTCGATAGGAGTTCTGTTAGAGGGGTTCTTCTCCAAGCATGCTGGATCTATATCTATATCAGTATCTACATCTACATCTAGATCCGTATCGATACTTATATCTGTATCTATCAGTCTATACATACACATAGTATATGCATATGCATAGACATATACATGTACATATACATATACTTAGACATAGGCATATATACATGCATGTAAATGTATATGTATATATATATATATACACACATACATAATATTCTACCAGAATCGCCAGTTGCGAATGTGCAATGCTTGACTAGGGACTGGCGACTTGGCGAGATCAACAGGGGCCCTACACCCTAAACCCAAAACCGTAGGGGCCCTTCCATGCCGACTCCAACCCTGCACGCTCGCAATGGGGCCACGACAGTCGGCGACCTGAGTCTCAGTGTCGCGCTCAAGCCAAGTGGGGCGTAATAACTCGACTCTCCCACGACCGGAAACGATACCACCGGCCAAACTCAAGACTCGAAACCCGAAAAGCCCCGTCTCCGCAGCAACAACATGTCAAGTTGAAGATGAAGGATGATGCCAAGGCGTCAACGAAAACGACCACAAAGACAGTGATTACTGTGACGAGGATGAGGATGATGATGAGCAGCAGGAGGTTGAGGATGAGAACGATGATGATCAGGAACAGCGGTTGTGGTGGCACTGGCGGCGGTGCTGAATTTCAAGGCTGTGGTAGCGGCGGGCGGTTCCGATGGCGCTGACGCTCAGGGTGGCGAGGACTTCTGACCACAGACACCCAGTGCTCATCATCACGTTTCCTACCTATATAGTCTCCATTGTAGTTCCTTTTTCTGGTTTACCAAAATCTCTGTTATAGGGTCCTAACCATAAAACTGGTTAACCAGAAAAAGGAACTACAATGGAGACTATAGGTAACATCAACTGGGAGCCCCCGGCTGCAGCGCTGCGGCCGCTGGACCCAACTTTTCTGCCTCTTCCAGGCTGGCGACTGGAGTTGGGAAATTCTTATCAAAAGCGGATCTACCGGAGCACTTATTCTAAAGACGCCGGAGTGCGAGAGACTTCCAACGAGCTCCATGCTGCGGAGGCAAACCTTCATGGCGTCCATTCTTGGCATGTGTTTTTTGAGGGTCCAAGTATCATTCTGGTGTATACTTATAGGGTATTTTGGGGCTCTAAGTATATACCATAATGATACTTGGATCCTTTGGGGTCGCATGAGTGGAAGTCTCCGCACTAAGCCTCTCATCGACAGTCAAGCAGTTCCTTTTTCATGGACTCCCGAAGGCTCAGACTGGGGCATGCGACGAAGTGAGAAAGACGGAAGGTTGGCTCAAAAAACGACGTTCGTGGTCGGGCTTGAGGACTATAGATCAGTTTGGCGTCGGATTAGGGACAATGCAGCCGCAACAATGCCAATGTCTGCAAATGTTCTGTATGCACTGCCGGCCAAGACTCGACAAATGAATTTTTGGCATTGAAGCGAAACAGCGAAATCCGTTGCAACACATCTAAGCAGAATAAACGCACTCAGGCCGTCACTGGGTAGTGCGCTCCGGCAAACCCTAAATCCGAAACCTGATCCCCAAACTCTCTAGCCCTAGATCCCTAATGCCAGCCTTAAACCCTAAACCCTCCAGAAAGCTCTGGATCCCTAAACCGTTTAAACCCGCGCACTTTTACCTGCCTCGACGGTAACGCGGCGAGACCGGGGACCTGGTCGCTCCTGGCTATGCATAAAGTTTCATGCTGTTTAAAGCTCTAGGGCTATCAGACGCTATATATGTTTAAGGCTATATGAAGTCATATCTGTTCGGGGCTATATGAAGTTGCTTGTGTTTACGGCTACATGAAGTTATATGTCTAAGGCCAAAAATGAAGTTATATATACCTTGTCGAATGATTGGACATTTCGTCGTTCCCCCTCGCAAGAAACAATGCAATGATGTCCTCGAACTATTGTGTATTTCTTCGGGCAAAGTTATCATGGACCCGGAACCCCGATTGCGAAATGCACCATTCAATCATGCAGGCGTGTGACAAAGGCAGCATCACTTGCAACAGGAATCGTCGTTGTCGTAGTAATAAGAACCACTAGTATTAATATTGCCAGTAGTAATAGTATTAGTGGTAGTAGCGTGGTAGTAGTAGCAGTCAATAGTAGTAGTAGTAGTAGTAGTAGTAGTAGTAGTAGTAGTAGCAGTCGTCGTCCTAGTAGTCGAAATAGTAGTGGTAGTAGCAGCAGCAGCGGAGTAGCAGTAGTAGTAGTAGCAGTAGTAGTAGTAGTGGTAGTAGTCGTCGTCGTTGACGAAATAGTAGCCGTCGGCACAGCAGTCGTCGTGGTAGTCGTAATCGCGGAAATCCTACTTTCGTTCGTGGTAGGAGTAGTAGTTGTTGTAGAAGTAGTGGAATAGTAGCAGTAGTACTAGTACTGGTAGTAGTAGTAGTAGTAGTAGCAGTAGTAGTAGTAGTAGTAGTAATAGTAGTCCTAGTAGTAGTAGTAGTAGTAGTAGTAGTCGTCGTCGTAGTCGTAGTTGTAGTAGTAGCAGTAGTAGTAGAAGTAGTAGTAATGGTAGTAGTGGAATAATAGTACTCGTAGTACTATTGGTAGTACTAGTAGTGGTAGTGGTGGCGTAATAGTACTCGTAGTACTATTGGTAGTAGAAGTAGCAGTAGTGGTAGTAGTAGTAGTAGTAGTAGTGGTAGTGGTAGTGGTGGTAGTAGTAGTGGTAGTGGTAGCGGTAGTGGTAGTGGTAGTGGTAGTGGTGGTAGTAGCAGCAGTGGTGGTAGTAGTAGTGGCAGCAATAGCGGTAATAGTAGTAACAGTAGTAGTAGAAGTAGTAGAAGTAGTAGAAGTACTAGAAGTACTAGAAGTAGTAGAAGTAGTAGAAGTAGTAGAAGTAGTAGTGGTGGTTGTTGTTGTAGTCATCGTCGTAACAGCAGCCGTCGTAGTAGTAGTTGTGGTAGTAGGAGGAGGAGGAGGAGAACATTGTATTAATAATACGGTAGTAGCCGCTAGCCGTAACATGTAGCAGAGCGTGAAATACAAATCTTGCTGGTTTCATCCAACGGCTTCAGCCCTGAGGGGCGTAGTTGCAGATATTGACATGAAGTTGCGGCAAGTCCTGTCTCTCTGTGATCAGGTTCCTAGTTGCATTCAGAACTATAATGGAACACCCAAAAGGATAGACGGACAAAAGATCAGACGAGGACAGACACAAAGACTGTTCCTAGAAATGCACATGTGCGCATGATGCGTGCACGACAAACCTGAGCGGATGAAGACACCGAGCTATGGTTGGGTGCACATCTCTCGAACCATGAATGACTTTCCTTGATGTGGCCATATAATATGTGTCGGGTCAGCTACGGTTTCCCATGTTGCATCCACAACACAAGATGGAAGTCACCGCATGCGCCGGGCACTATAGGCCCAGGAATGCAGTCAAACAGATGTGGATGCAGAACGACTGCTATGCTTGTTGACTAACTTTAGCTGCTGTAATGTCAGCTTGAACCCCGTGCGAATTTTGGGTAGGAGCGAAACTACATCAAAAACAATTACTGACTATCGACAATACGAAAACTCCTGTGTGCAGTCGTCTCTTCGTACCTTCAATTGGGACAAATGGCGGGAATGTTCGATGTAGCCTTATGACTTATGTTTTTGACGCCAGGTTTTGGCTGCAATCGCCTGCAATTGCCCGCTGTCGAACCTTGCATTCGAGAGCTAGGGGCTGTCTGGGCATAGCACATGGCACACGAGTTCAGGAACACTAGCCATGGGGAAAGCCAGCAACACGAGCATACCACTTGAACTAAGCCTTAATTAATGTTTAAACCGCCTTGTGATTCAAGCGCTACAAACCGAGTGGCCTTATGCTCTCAGTATATCCCGAACATCCGATATGGCTTGTGACACTTGCTGATCCGAAGTGTGCTCTGAACCCTAGAAAACCGTCCCTATGATACTATGTTATCCTATTCTACATACTATATTATACTATGTTGAATCACATTACCGGTTCCAAAGCACGAGAAGCTTGGGATCTAGAATCGCGCGGTTGGGTGGACACTGTCTGCTTTTCCGATCCCCAACAACTGAGCTCAAACTAGCGAGCAAATCAAGAAGACTGGGTTATTTTTATTCTAATTTGAAGAACCCCTATGATTTACTATTGTATCTATTCTGGCAACTTAAACTAATTTCCTTAGCAAGAACCCAGACAGAGGTACAGAAGACCGGCAGCGTCCACGATGAAACACACACACACACACACACACACACTCACACACACAGAAACACCCACGCACGCACGCACACCGCACACACACCCGTGGAATATGAAACCTTTGACTGCGCATCTGAACGAAAATCTGAAGGGGGCTTAATAATGGAATAGCGCCCTTGAACGGTTCCTGCATAGTTTGTAAGGATCGGAGGGTGTGTAATATAGTAAGGGCCGCCGAAACGGTGGTTAGTTCTAGTTCTTGGTCGGACTGCAACCAGGCGCATTTGTGTGTAGGTCGACCCACCCCGGGCACAAATAATGTGCGTGGTTCTGAAATCTGTGTCTTATTGTGATACCATATACAGACATTTATCCTATAAACCTCATGCACCCCAAATCGTATCGATCACCGCTAAATATCCTTCAAAACCCGAAACTCTTGCCTCCCTACCTTGAACACAGATCTCAATCCTGATGAACTTGCAACACTGGCCCCAAATAAGCACAAATTTACGTAAACAATGAAGACAACAACAAAAACATAAAAAGTAAACACCATTAAACAAACACCATGAATTCGCACCGAGCCCAACTCGAAGCTAACGCAAAATCAATCGTAAATCAGCAATGCGTAGGCAAAATGCAGAACGGCCATAAACAAGGTGTATAGCGTAATTCTAGATCTTTCGGCAGGTTTTAGGGGTCAAAACCGCAAGAATCTCTAGCTCCAGATGATGAAACATAAAGCCTGCAAAAAAGGCCTGCAACCATAAATCTCGTAATCCCGGAACCTCAAGCGGACATGTGCGTTAAAAAAACCCGGTGTGCACTTACCAGGTTTTGCCAGTTCGGAGGCCAAGGTATACTTAACGAACCGCAAGGAATCAATCGTAATATCAATTCTTGCGGACCCATAGATTAAACTTAGACCCTTCACACTTAACCCCTCAACCTCTAGAAGCCCTAAACAGCAACACAAAAACCTCAAACCCCTATATATAATAATCCAAAACCCCCAAACTCTAAAACCCCAAGAACCCAAACTCGTCACAGCCCAAGACTGCAGCCTCAGGAGGGCTGCCGCGGCCATTGATCAGGTCTGCCGAGCAGGACGGTCAAGGAATCAGGATTAGCCTAAAGGGTCCAAGTATCATTCTGGTGTATACTTATAGGGTATTTTGGGGGGTCCAAGTATATACCATAATGATACTTGGACCCTTTGGGTAGGGTGTGCGGTTAGGGTGAGTTACCTTCTAGTACGCGGCCTTGATTTGCAGCTGCATTATTACACACTGATCTTGGTAACCTAACTTGCCATAATAACCATCTGATAGGAAGAAGGGTCCTGCCTGCCATGAGTTTCGGCACGGTTCTGCATGCGCACGCCACCTAATGTGAACCCTGAAACCCTAAACCCCTAAGCCACTGAAGCCTAAAACCCAAACCCAAAGCCCTATAAACCCCAACCCCTTAACCCAAAGCCCCAAACCCCTCAACCTTGAACCTCAAATCCTGCCAGAACCCCCTCCCAAGTGCCCTGTCACAGAGTCCTTATAGTCCCTAGTAGTGGGTATTTAGGGTATATTACCTGGTAACGGTGAAGGAAACGACATCATCAGACTCCGGCCTAGCCGATTCGTTGGACTGAGCGACCTGATCTTGACGCTACTGTAGGGTTGATACAGCAGGGGCTTGGGGTTTTCGGGCTTCGGGTTCAGGGGTCTAGGCTTTCGCTTTTCATAAATATGTTTTACCTTAACCCTGAAGAACCTATCTACCCTTTTTAGGGTTCCTTGTTATGATTTCCTTGTAAATGTCCGTAAAAAGGTAGGTTATTCCGGCATAAGGAAAAGTATGGTTTATGGAATTGGGGCATCGGGGCTTTAGGGCTCTAGGGTTTAAGGGTCAACATACGGCTCAGGGTTTAGGGAAATGGGGGGTTTAGAGGCTAAGGGGTTAGGGCTTCAGGGGGTTTAGGGAGGGAATTAGTATAGGGCCGTTGGGAACACTCTGGTATAACAGGGACTATGAGAGAGAGAGAGAGAGAGAGAGAGAGAGAGAGAGAGAGAGAGAGAGAGAGAGAGAGAGAGAGAGAGAGAGAGAGAGAGAGAGAGAGCGAGCGAGCGAGCGAGCGAGCGAGCGAGCGAGCGAGCGAGAGAGCGAGAGAGAGAGAGAGAGAGAGAGAGAGAGAGAGAGAGAGAGAGAGAGAGAGAGAGAGAGAGAGAGAGAGAGAGAGCGAGCGAGCGAGCGAGCGAGCGAGCGAGAGAGAGAGAGCGAGCGAGCGAGAGAGAGAGAGAGAGCGAACGAGCGAGAGAGAGAGAGAGAGAGAGAGCGAGAGAGAGAGCGAGCGAGCGAGAGAGAGAGAGAGAGAGAGAGCGAGCGAGAGAGCGAGCGAGCGAGCGAGAGAGAGAGAGCGAGCGAGCGAGAGAGAGAGAGCGAGCGAGCGAGCGAGAGAGAGAGAGAGAGAGAGAGAGGGAAAGAAAGAAAGAGAGACCCCTCTACTGTCGATTTGTAGAGCTGGAGGCATGGCCCCGGGTGCAGTTCTATCGACGTCGGGGCAGCTTTCTGCCTCAACTGCGGGCTGAATTCGGTTGAGTGCGGATGCGAGCCTAGCTTTGAGTTGGTACCAGCTGACCTCGATTGTCGTCCACACTCCGGATGTCTAGTAGAAGTTATCGGCCTTTTTCATCTTTTTGCGTTGGGTGGGTTTAGGGTTTAGGGGTTTAGGGTTTAGGGGAACCCTACGGAATAATGTCAGGAAACCAGGTGACAACCCCGAAGTCTAAGGCTGGACTCCTGTGGCCTCGTAGCATTATTAGCCTTCAGGCAAGACCCTACCCCCGAAAGTATGCAAAGTCATGGCCCAACACCCATATAAAAAGGCGTAGCAAAGAGGCTACTAATTATTCTACATACTTTGATGCCCATATCAAAAGCCTACTAGTTATTCTACATACTTTGATACCCATATACAAAGGCTATCAAAGGCTACTAGGTATTCCACATACTTTGAAGATCCAGGTAGGGCCCCTATGTTATATGCCGTCCCGGCCGAAGCACGAGAAGAGCCCCGGACCCTGCACGGCCCAGACGCGATCCGGACAGCAAAGCCTTCGGCAGGCAACACAACTGTGGCTTCCGGCTGTAAGGGGTATCTGAATAGGAAACTAGCAGGGCTTCGGGTATGGGTTCGATGTTGATGACTGGCCAAACCCGACCTCCGGAACTTTATAGAGATTCCCAAAATTCAGCTGCCTGCAGCCCATCTGCGGACTGCGCCGCCGCGAGAGCGCGGCCTGCTCCACTCGGCGACCTTTCCATCGTCCGGTCGCGAGCCCATCATACTAGCGCTGCTGCTACTGCTACTGCTACTGCTACTGCCACTGCCACTGCCACTGCCACTACCACTACCACTACCACTGCCACTACCACTACCACTACCACTACCACTACCACTACCACTACCACTACCACTACCACTACCACTACCACTACCACTACCACTACTACTAGTACTACTAATATTATTACTACTACTACTTACTAGTACTACTACTATTATTACTACTACTACTACTACTACTTCTACTACTTGTACTTCTTGTACTACTAGTACTAGGAGTATCATAACTCCATGTTACCTCCGCCTTTCCCTTGCTGTTCGCAGCTCGTCCTGCTGTGTCTTCTCAACTGATCAACTCCATTTGTACACTCTTCCGTAGCAGAACCAGAGACTCCAATACCCCTTAATTAAGGAATATACCTTAAATTATAGTAGGGTCCTTAATATGATTTAAGGAATATTCCTTAGTTAAGGGGTATTGGAGTCTCTGGGGAACCCACCTTAAGACGAAAGCTGTGCTCAAAAACTCAGCCTTGGGAACTGATGAAACTATAGAGCAGCCCTTCGACTGCGGTTACCGTCTACAGGGGCCCCGAAAAGGACTAAGGACATAAGGGCTTCATTATAAAAGGGATTTAGATGGGGTATCGCTCTCCTTTAAATTCTGCTTATGTTATGGGCTTTTTTGGCACCCTAGTTGAGGGGAGGCCAGGTCATTCCACATCGGGCCAAGTAAGAGATGAACCTTCAACCTTTCATTAACCTCAAAGCAAGACACTGGCTTCCCGTAAGGCTCCATGTCCCATATGGTATATACTTAGGCCCTAAAAGTACCCCTATGATTACAGGAGCCCCTCTAAAGGATAAATAAATAAATATAAATATATATATATATATAAATACATATAAATATAAATAAATAAATAAATAAATAATAAATAAACAAGTAAATAAATAAATAAATAAATAAATAAACAAATAAACTAATAAATAAATAAATAAATAAATAAATATATATATATATATATATACTATATGGGCAAATGGAGCCTTCAGTTCGAGGAGTAGTAGCCGTAGTAGCCCCTCAAGAAGCCGAGGAAAAGGCCCTGGTGTGCGATGGGCAGCGCGATTCGCCGCCCTGGTGGGCTTTGCCCCAAAAACCCACATAAGCAAAAACGAGGATAGGGATATCCCATTTCAAGCCCTTTAAAGGAAGGCCAATAAGGCAGGGATATCCCCACAAAATGCTTATGCTTGCGTGCTTTTTGGGTCCCTAACTGGTGGGCTTTCTGAGGGCTTGCGGCGGCAAACGCCGCACCATACAAACATCGACATCCCCTGGTGATCCATCCACGCCGCTTCCTTCTGGCAGCATACCATACACAACTCTATAGGGACTCTATGGGTGATCGTGTAGACCAAAAATCGGATGCCCTAAGTTGGGAAAAGCCTCAAACCTTGACCGAATCATCAGAAGACTTAAGGTTCGGGGCTTAGGGTCTTTATACTGTAATATAGTGTGATATACTGTGCTATGCTATGCCGCCCTAGACTATTGCAACAATAAAATCCGAGCCCTACAAAATCCAGAGAGCCCGACTCAAACTCTAAGACTCTAAGGGCATAAGAACCTGAAATTCCCGGGGGGTTGAACGCCTAAACTCCTATTTGGTTGAATCAAAGCAGGAAGGTTTGGGGCTTATGGTACATTGTAGCCACAGTTACCCCCAAATCCGCAAGCCCTCGTATATTTATACTAAAACCCAACAACCTAACATGCAAGTCCGAAAGTCTTGCTAGGATCGCTTCGAATACCTCCAAGCCCCCAAACCCACCCCTTTCTAGCTATAGCACCACTAGAGCCTGAACCCGAATCGAGCCTGAACCCGAATCCTCGAAGCGGATTTTCCAGTAACCCTTATAACTTATAATACCTCGAAATCCCAAACTGTCCTGGATAGTTCCCCATAGTGTATAGCGCCCCTCACCAAAGTAGCATTTATAGCCTAATCTCTAGACAAAACAACCCTGGATCCTAAACCCAAACCTATAGTCGATAGTACTCCTAAACCCTAAACCCTGTATTATAGCACCCCCCCATAAACCCTCCTAAAGCCCTTCCTGCAAGGGCCTAAACAATTACCAATACTATTTCGGGGGGTTCTTTTTTATAAGTATAATAGCCCCCAAAACCTTAGTCTAATTATTAGGGTCCCTCTATAGAACCCTACTATATAGATCCCTTATGGACCTTTTTAAGGAACACTATTCTGTTAAGGAACCCTTTGAAAGGAGCCCTAAAATCCTAAAACCTCTTACGTGGGCTCCTCATGGGGCTGCGCAGGCCGAGACTGCCCGGCGGAGCGCTCGACAAGCCGAAGACCTCCAGCTTTAGGGTTCAGGGTTTAGGGTTTAGGGGTTTAGGGGTTTAGGGTTTAGGGGTTGGGGGTTTAGGGTTGGGGTATACATAAGGGTTAGGGTTAGGGGTTGGGGGTTTAGGTTAGGGTTTAGGGGTTCAGGGGTTTAGGGTTTAGGGGTTGGGGGTTTAGGGTTGGCGTATACATAAGGGTTAGGGTTAGGGGTTGGGGGTTTAGGTTAGGGTTTAGGGGTTGGGGGTTAAGGTTAGGGTATACATAAGGGTTATAGGGTTTAGGGTTTAGGGGTTGGGGTTTTGGGTTAGGGTATACATAAGGGTTAGGGTTTAGGGTTTTCTTAAATTTAGCAATTCTCGATTTGTGCGTTTAGGGTTTCGAGTTTAGGGTCTCCAGCCGAGGAGAGACCCTCGCTGTTAGTTTCGCTGAGGCTGTCCAGGGCTGAACGTTCGGGGTGCAGGAGTTTCCAGCTTTTTTCTGAAGCTGCATAGTTTTATCGTTTAGGGTTTACAAAGGGACAACAGGGGGCTCCTTTGAATCATTTTACTAGGGCCCCAAAAGAAATCTAAGGCCTGAAGGATTCCATAACCCTAAGGGTCCATGTACCTAAATAGTATATACATTGGCCTTAAAGTACTCCCTATATGGGTACATTGGGCCCAAAGATACTATCTGGGTACATGGACCCTTAGCATAAGGGTTTGAAGCTGTAAAAATAGGGCGTAGCCTGTTCGGGTTCAGGGCGTTCTATAGGGGTTTTTCGTCTATGGGGTACGTAGGCCCTGGAGCTGCAGAGGCATCGTATAGTTTAAAGCTTAACTTTCAAGGTTTGGTTGAGCGTCTTGCGTCTTGCATGCAAGCTTTTGGGTTCCGGATGAATTCTGCACTGAGGGTTCGTTCCAACCCTATGCACTACAGGTCGTCAAGTTGCGTCAACTGGCGCTTCTGTTCTGACTGGGGCAGGAGTTTGCACCTGAGGACATCTGCAGGGGTTTTGGCAGAGGCATTCGGACGAAGCTTGGCCGTCTCCTGCGTTTCGTCTTGCGAATGCCTGCAGCACGACCCTGATCCATTCGAACCACCCGAACAGATCCAGGGCTCCGACATTGGGAGGATGAGACTGCCTTGGCCTCAACGAAAGCATTCGGAACTGGAGCTTGGAGATTTGAAGGTTTGGCACTTGGGGTTGCAGGCTGCAGGAAAGCATGCCTAGCAACGAACACATGGGATAGGCTTGCTCGATGAAGACGTGTACATGCCGGAAACAGCTCGACTCAGCTTCGTCTAATCATGCTTGGTGAGATAGATACGTAAATCAATCCGGGCTGGAACAGGGCCCCCTTGCAACGCCATCCCCTCCGGGCCGGATCCCTACTGACCGGCTTAGGGCTGCGGAACGCTACCCTAAGGCTCCATATGCCAACATGGTGTATACTTAGTGTCTACTTAAACCTTAAAGTCCTATATGAGAGTTTCCGAAAACAGGCGACTCCAATATAGTACCTTATTAACTAGTAGGATCCTTATTTAAGGCACTCAAAATAAGGTACCCTGAATTTCGGAATCTCCCATATAGGAAGCCCTTGCAGGCCTAATTATGCCTTACTAGTGGTAAGATGGAGGGACTCATCGACCTGCGGCTGCTGAGGACCACACGACTCAGTCAGCTCCTTCAGCTTTGCCGCGAGCTTCTTGATGACCTCAGCCCGGCTTTGTTAGGGTTTTCTCTGGTGAACCTACTTGGAAGGGCAGGGGACTTAGTAAGTAGGTTATAAGTAGAGTTATAAGTACCCTAAATGGAGTTACCCCAATTATAACCCTACTTAACCTACTTACTAAGTCCCCTGCCCTTCCAAGTAGCTCAACTGAGGTCGATGCTTTAGGCGGTTTTGGCTTCCATCTCCAAAGAGGCAACGTGGGCTAGCTCGATTGTACTTGGACTTGTACTCCGTCAAGAAGCTTATGCATAGTCGAAATGCATCCAGGCAGGTACTGCTTGTGCTTATACACGACCACCAAGACCAAGCGATGAACGTCAGCTGCATAAGCAGAGCAGTGGTGGTACCTGAACTCGCATAGTAGCCCGATTGAAACAGTAACGTTGTGCTGGCACTCGGAGGAATATTCGAAAGACAAGGTCGAAGTCGTCGAAGCAACCGCAGACAGAGAGAGAGACAGAGAGAGAGAGAGAGATTTTAGCAGTAGGCTCGGACAGGTTCGCAGGTGAAGCTCAGAACTACATGACGGCGGTATCAGACACGGCTGGATTGACTCCGGGAAGCCTTCGTCAAAGCCCTACAGGCTTACTTAAACCCGATCGCGGAGGTTTAAACCCTAAAATCCTACACCCCGAAGCCGAAACCCGAAATGCCTGGTCTTTCTCCGCCATCTTCGCCCGCCACAGTTCGTACTTGGCATCGACCTCGGAAAGTAGGATTCAGCCTCCGACTCGGCTGGCTTCTGGGTCTGAGAGATTTTAAGGGAACAATATGAAATAATAAAGACAATACGATAGCATGTCTCATAAAAAGTGATCACATACATGTGTATGTAAAAAAACATATACCTACCTACCCACTCACCTTCATACACACATGAGTGCACATGTGTGTAAATATGTACATATGTATGCAGCCACATGTCACACACGACTTGGTGCTTTCACGTCAACAAAGAATCTCAGCGCTCTGCGGCGTCAGTGATCATCTGGATCTCACTGGCAACCTTTCCCAGCTGGAGCTTCCAGGTTGTGCATTTAGGTTGCTAAGACACAACAAGATCAAGGGGAGCGAGAAGGCGAGAGAGAGCGAGAGACAGAGACAGAGAGAGAGAGAGAGCAAAAAAAACACAACACAGAGGGAGAGAGAGCGGAGCCCAACAAACAGGCAACAGGCGAGAGCTATTGCCGTGTGTACACAAATGCCTTTGACACATCCATCCCCACAACTTTCGTGCACCCAGTGCACCCGAAAAAAAACCTCCGGCACTCGAATGCAAGTCCGTCGGGCTTGCTGTGTCTTGCATTCGCTGAGACTTGGCTTGCACAATATGACGTTGCAATCCTGTGCGTGCCCTGCTGGCCATGGCCATCAAACTGGCTGCCTCCTCCCACCACCGCTGCACTTGCTTCCGGGACACCTTGACTATAGAAGTATAAGGACTGGATGTGGGCAAGAAGCTTCCTGCTTTCAGGCAAGTTTCGAGTGGTTCTAAGGCCTCAACTACGGGATCGTGCATCGCAGGTTGGGGAAGCCCGGGGATTCTGACTCGGATCGGCTTGCACCAACGCTAGCCTAAGCACGGCTACCCAGAGGTCTTTAAGCCAGCCATCGTAGACCTGACTGGATGAAACCACCACACACTGTATGTCCTGCAGTAGTTATGATGAGGTGCAGCAAGACAAGGCAGAAATGCAAACACCGTATGCTGAGCGGAAGATCTTATTATCATCAGGACCATCCATCACTAAGCATCGTTAAGAGCAGCAGCAGCAGCAGCAGCAGCAGCAGCAGCGGCAGCGGCAGCGGCAGCCTCAGCGACAATACGAGTCGTCGGGTCTTTTACATCTCCATGATCGTGATGACAGCCAGACCATTACCGCGATATCCGACAAGAAGGGAACCAAGTCGATCCAATGAATGAGTGGATCCGCAGAGCCACACGATGTGGAAATCGGCCCCTCTTCCGCAAAATACCAACGTGCACAGTAAACCACATGCCGAGAGACTGGCTGTCAGGAGAGATCGGATAAGCGTGATATCGAAATTACAAAATTCTCATCTCAATGTACACGGAATGATGCTGTTTAACGCAGGATCCACGCTGATTGCCCCTCCTGTCTATACCTGCTGAAGACATATCAGTTTGGGCCACAATGCACGGCTTACAAGGTACCGATGTCCGCGGGGCCAGCGAGATCGTGGTTTCATTCGGCGCCCCCAGTGTAATAAAGCCAGAGCCCAGAAACTTCCAATCCTCTGGACAAAGGCTCCAAGGGCAAAAGGAGGGACCCTTAATACTGGACCACATAATGGGTATATAGTAGCTATATTGAGGTTCTATACCCTGGGGTCCTCATTAAGGGTTCCTCCTTCTACTTGGAGGGTCGGGGGACTTAGTAACTGGTTATTATTTTAAAGACTTATAAGTACCATAACCCCAATTAGGGTCCCTTTTAGGGTACCTATAAGTCTACTTACTGCCTACTTACTAAGTCCCCCGAACCTGCAAGTACCCTTTGAAAGGCGATCTGCACCTGAGCTAAGCACACTGTCGCCGTGGAAGCAGAGAGCATCATCGAAGATGCCGGGGAGCTTTGCCTGAAGCAAAGCTTGTGCTTGCCTACAGGGAGATGTAAAGCTTCGCACACTCTTTGTACATGTGTTGGTACGTGATGCAAAGTCTGGGATACAACGGCTAGCATGCTTCGATGTATACATGAATGCATGTATACACACAAACACATGCATTGATTTTGCGTGCATATGCGATTACGATCACAATACCGAAGGTGCTGAATAACTACCTCAAAGGCCTAAGACCACCTCCGAGTCAATGTATCTTTCCACAGGAGCTCTCTGAGACTTACCAGCGCTTCAAACGACCCTAGCACCCTAAACTGCCCTTAAGCCCAAAGCCGAAACTTAAATAAACTAAACTCAGTGGCCATACCATCAGCTAATTCGGAGTCCCTGCGAAGCCTCCGAGCCGTTCGGCAACAGCGTGGCACCTGTGACCAGCGCTCACCATTCAGATTGCAGCACTGTCTGCGTATACACGTTGGAAACTATACTCCATAATCACTGTTACTGTTGTTATCAGCATTGTTGCTAGCTAGTGTTATTTTGGTATTGTTTTCTAGATTAATGTTAGTAGGATTACGATCCCGATCATAGAATCTTCTCGGGGCTCTACACAGATATAGTTTTACAAAAACTGGGCCTTACGTTTTGCAAAGTCGGATAGGATGCAGGGTTTAGGGATTAGCGTATGGGGTTTAGAATTTAGGATCAGCGGTTTAGGGATTCGGGTTCAGGGTATAAGGGCTGTTTAGCGTTTCGGTCTTCAAGCCGGGGGGGGGGGATGACAACTCATCTAAAGGCCTTAATAATCAGAGTAGGGTTTCGGGCTCCTGAATACTGTATTTATACTAAGGAACCCGAAATAATATTGTGGGTAATTATTTAGAATTTAGGCTCCTACAGTACACACCACCCCCTGGCACTTTGCCCAGACTGTCTAAAACATGAAACTTGTCCCTGCACAAGCTTCGAGGCATACACCCATCGTACCTAAAAAACTGATATGACAAGTCTCCACACTCAGCTGCCGAAGACCCAGTCATAGACTTAGTTGCTGAGTTCATCAGACCAACATGTGTTCTCTTTCCGTTTTCTGGGAGATAATGTTATCCGAAAAGTGTAATTAAAGCGTACCCACTCACCGAGTATGAAGCTACGCCCCGGCGCCCCAAGCAAAGCACATCGAGTCCGAAACTTGAAACGGGACGTCCAAATCCCACCTGCAAAGTTATGTATGCCATATGGGTAGCTTTCTGAAATAGAGCCCCTCTGAAGTTCCCTAAAAAGTGCAACGCCCACAAAAGGAACCCTAACTTAGAGAACTATCTAGAATGCAGCCAGAAACTTCCGGAACACATGTAACATTCAACTTACAAGTCCTGCCTTCGTTCTCGGGCTCTGTGGTCTCTTGCCATGCTCTGGAAGGTCTGGGGCGCATGAGGATCACAGGAAGCTACTGGCATGTTCGGCACCTTAGACGGGTTCTGAATCCTCAACGCCTCCTGAACCCCAGAAGCCCGAAACATCACCAAACCCTTAGGGCCCCGACCCACTTTGCAACCCTTAGCCTTAACACCTTAAGCTATCAGTCCCAAATCTTCCAGTCTCCGCTCCCTAAGCTAGAGAAGTCTAATGCACAAAAGAGGAAAGCACTACAGGACTCAAGAGAATCGGGTTTTTGAGTATATTATCGAAGGATTCGAAGACAACAGGAGGTAAATACCACTGACTACTCCGACCTTACTATTGAAGAGCCCCGAGCCCTACGTGGCCGGGAAGGCCAGAGAAGCAACAGATCGAGGCTCCCGGCTGCTACCTGCTTGTAACCCTCAGCTCCTCTATCCTTAAACTGACTGCAAACCATCTTCTTATTCTGATATACATGGTTCCTTCCAGTTTCGAACAGTACCACCATCATGATGTGTACTATTATTGCTGGTACCATTGCTACTAAACAAATCTCCAAACCAACATGTTGACATGGCTTGATTGGAACCGCCCACAACTATTGCGACCATACAACACATGGTCCATCTTGCAAGATCTCGCGTTTTAAATCCCCACTAAACCCTATACACCCTAAACCCTGAACCCTAAACCCCTAAACCCGACCCCTAAACCCTAAACCCCTAAACCCTAAACCCCTAAACCCCTAAACCCTAAACCCTAAACCCTGAACCCTAAGCCAAAAAGCTGTCGGCCAAGGGCCGAGCTCCGGCTTCGGCACCTCAGCGGTGGGTTCCCCGAAGCCTGGCACCGAAGGGCCGGGAGCCACCAAGGGCTGGGGGTGTCATTAGATGGGGGTTTAGGGTACCTTTAAAGAGATCCTTCAAGGGGTTCCTTTAAGGGTTCCTATAAGGGATCTATAGGGTTTAGGGTTTAAGGAGTTTCCGAGAATTAGGGGTACCTTCTTTGGGGGTCCTTATAATAAGGATCCTACTATTTAGGGTACTATGTTAGGGTCCACTGTTTTCGGAAACTCCCATATTTGGCTGTATTGCCCTACTTCAGGGACCACGTACCTAAATAGTATATACATTGGCCTTAAAGTACTCCCTATATGGGTACATTGGGCCCCAAGTATATACTATCTGGGTACATGGACCCGTAGGGTTATGTTATAATATAATTACGATATGATGTGATATTGTACTCTATTGATTGTATCAAGAATAGGGTATTGCCCTAAACACTAGACTCTAAAGTGGTACAGCGTTATGGTACGGTATGGCTGTACAGGGATGAAGGCCAAACTAACACCAAGGAATTCAGGGTTGAGGGCGTGGCATAGGATTTGGGGTCTATAGCGCTGAACAGGTCTGGGGCTTAAGGGAATGGTACAGGAGCCTCCATAACAAGGGTTTAAAGCTTCAAGAGGAGTCTAGCGCTGAGCGTGCAACATTGGAGCCTTGATAATAAGGGCTTTAGGGCTTAACAGGTCCAGAGCTAAGAGCGGAAATCAGAGGCCTGTGGAACGAGAACAGGGTTATGGAGTAGATTATGGCATGATGGTATAGGGACTCATTACACGGTAGCATTCATTGATCAGGCCCAATATAGTAGGGTGCGGAGTTGAGGCCGTGGCATTTTGTGTGCGTGTACAAAGGCTTTGGAGTTTAGCGAGCATTTGCGGTTTGAGGATTTAAGGTTTTCATGGGGTAGGGTGCAGGGCGAACGCTTTTGCGTTTAGAGTTTACAGTACAGGGGTTGAGGGCTCCTTCACGACTTGGGTTGAGGCCTTCTTTGGGACTTCTTAGTTGAAGCTAATTCGCTGTTGAGGGTTCTGGGGGGAGCGCCCTTTCATGGGGCGAATTGGCGGTTAGTTTCGGTGCGGCTATGGCAGATGGGAGATGAACTTGCTTTGATGACGATAAGCATGAGCCCGATTGTCGGCTTTTTGGTCTTTTGTTTTCGGAACTGTTGCTATATACATGGGGTTTACATTATGGGGTTGCCTCCCGGCAGACGTGCACCACTTTCCTGATGACTCTCGGAGACGTATACCGGTAATTACCGGTCGTAGCTAGTTGCTTGCAGATGACGAAACCGCTGCGACCCTGAAGGAACAGTGGTTAGCGGTTGCTGTCTTGTCTCTGGAGGCTCAGGCTTTATCTTATACTATATGATGCTATAATATACTATATTTGACTAAAAAATATATTATGTCATACATTAAATGAAATCACTGCATCGGGCTCCTGCTTGGAGGAGATCTGCGGCTTACATACAAGCACGAGGCACTATCATAGGGACCCTGAGGGGGGGAGGGGGGGAGGGGGGGGGAAGGGTTTAGGGTTTAAGGACTATGCTCCCTCAAGTAAGCCTTATTAGCTCCTTATAATGGGCATTAATGTCCGCTACCCCCCGCTAGGTAAGTCCTTCGACAACTCGACGAACATGCCTTCATCAACGAAAAACACTACACTGTCAACCCCAAAACCGAGAGTCCAATACCCTAAACTCTGAAATACAAACCTGCACCAAAAATCTATACAGAACTCTCTAGACCCCGTGTACAGGCCCGAAAGATGCCACATAAGCACGAGGATCTCACCATGAGGTGTTCTTGCAGGCGATTCTTCTCCTAAAACATCTGAGCAGTTCTCTAAATCAGGGTCCCTTTTTAGGATCCCTTTTCATACGGGTCCCATACTAGTTGGGAAACCGAAAAGAAGGACCTACTTAATTTGGAGAACTAGTCATATGGCATAGGATCCGAAAGCTTATCTGCGCTCTCAGAGCCTCACTCATCCCCAAACCATCCCCCGACCTGGCACAGCACGTTGGCCAGTTTCCGCACCTGGGATCCTTCAGCGACAGAGAGTAGAGTCAGTAGAGACCACTCTGCATGACATGTGCATTGAGATAGACGATATGATACAAATGTCAGCTGTAAACTGCATTTCGAGCAAAACATGTAATGCATAAGTTCGTAGTACATCACCCAGGAAATACCAAACATGTCAACGAAGGTTTGCATGCACGAGCATGAGTGCACTGGTCTGCTGCCTACACCTTCGTGACTTTGTGCATGTGCAAACAGATGCGTCCGGAGTGTTCCGGAGCCACCCGCGTGTAGCTACCTCGACAAGACCCTAAACCCTAAACCCCTAAACCCTAAATTTCAGTATCCTGATGCGAGCGGACTTCCTTTAGCCAGTTCAAAGAAGAGGCCCAGCGTGTATACTTGTTCCGCACGATACAACTCCGGCATGCTGAGCCGAACTGCCCACATTATAATAAGGAGCCCCCCCACAATAGTATAGGCAACTCTTAAGGCCCGTATATTAAAACCCTAAACCCCTAAACCCCATAAACCCCTACACCCTAAACCTTAAACCCTAACAGAGCGCGCAGATTCGGAGTGCTACAGTCAGGCCGACCTCGCAGCCGCAAGCTCTGCCGGCCGCCACACTTGCACCTCCTCCTGTGGCTTTAATTAGGGGCCCTATTCTATCGTATTACAAGGCATCATTACAGTATAGTATTGTACAGTATAGTATTGCATAGTATAGTATATGATTTATGATTCTGGGTTTCTCACCCTTGAATTCAGTGCAGGGCTTAGTTTTTGAGTAGGAGAGGTCCCGACACAATCGTAAAACTGTGCCGCGGCAGTCTGAAACTAGCAGTTACAGACATTTGATTCCTTTTGGTCCTTATCCACATCCACAGAGACTTTAGCAGACCAGGCCCTGCACCGCTCTGTCCCAAAACTTATACTTTAAACACCTAACGCGGTCGAGAGTTTACAACTACGTATGGATTTCAGGTTTCAAGGTTCCGGGCGTGGAGGAGTCATCACACGACACCCTCTGCCCAAAACCCTCACTAAATCCTGAACTTGAACTCTAAATCCCAGACCCGAAGCCCTGTAACCTAAGCCCCAAGCCCTCAAGCCCCCTAAATCCCTATAAATCCTAAACTCCGTAAAGCACTGCCCCAAAGGGTCCAAGTATGATTCTGGTGTGTACTTATAGGGTATTTCGGGGGCCTAAGTATATACCATAATGATACTTGGACCCTTTGGGAATCCTAAACTCCCTAAAGCACTGCGGTATCAAAGTCTACGTCCGACGCCTTGGCCATCTTAGCGCACCCGGTGCACCTCTCGGCTGGAGAGCAACGAACCCTTCAAGGTTTAGGGTTGCTATTTACTACTACACACTCACACACACATATATATATATATATATATGTATAATATAAGGGCTCTTTCCGGGGTTTAGGGTTGCTATTTACTACTACCTGGACCCCCAAAATATGTAGAATAATAAACATTTTTTATAGGTTTTGGGCCATTATTTTACTTACTTTTGGGGGTCTAGGTATATACATATATATATATATATATGTATATTACAGATAAAGTTCTTGAGAGAGTTTAAGGTTAAGGTGTGTTTAGGGTGCAGGGTGGTAGGATATCGGGAAAGGAGAAGGGTTCTTCCCAAAACTTTGGCTCTCTACAACTGTGCGAAAACAAATTTGTGAGAATACATGGCAATCTGTGCATGCCTGTGTGTATACAAGTATGTATGTAACTGTATGTAGAATAGTCTACATGACAGTATATACACATAGGTATACACATGTCATGTAAGTACATGTGTATTTGTAAACAATACACACTCGGTTTATCTTTATCTGTTCAGCTAGATTCCAATTAAGATGCCCGACTTGGTCCCCTAAGCCCTAAACCCAAAACAATTAAACCTTAAACCCAAACCTAAAACCTGAAAACCCCTAATCCCTAGACCCTAAACCCTAAACCCAAACCTAAAACCCGAAAACCTAAAACGTTTCAGAGCCGTCAACGAAACCCCTGGAAGCTGAAAGCCCCGCCTGACCGGAGCAGGGCTGCTCCGCCATGGCACGAGCGATCTTGGCCCTACAAGCCCTACGGCTTAAGGGTTGGCTTAGAGGTTCGGGCTCTTAAACCCTACTTGGAGGACCGTGGGACTTAGGGACTGGGGTTATACATAAGGCAACTATACTTATAACTCCAATTAGGGTACTTATAACCTTACTTACTAAGTCCCATGATCCTCCAAGTAAGCCCTTAAGGGTTCCGGGGCCTCGGATCTCGGATCTGAGGGCTTAGGGTGTAGGGTTAAAGACTATGCAGGGCTTCAAGGCCCAAAGTCGGCCTAAGCTTGCCCTCTAAGGCTTTCAGGCTTGAAGATTGCCGAGGACTCACGGTTTTTTGGGGCCGTTTGGGGCTTTGGTGGGGTTGGGTTTTGGGGTTTGGAGTTGGCTGTGCAAGAGCAGAGTTGAGCTTTGGTCGGGCAAAAGCCGATTTACCCCAAGCCGGTTTCGGGTTGCAGAGGTGGTGGTAAGACAGAGCACTCTTCCGAATGCTCTTGTTGACGCCGTTCTGTGTTACGGAGATGCAATGCTTGCCATTCTTGTTGCGTTTTACATTGTTTAAGCATGGCCCTATGATCAGTCCCTTCATTTTGCTCGCTTGCTCTGGTTCTTTCATGCGGCCCTTCCTCGGACTCATAGCCGGATGGCAGCGGCAGTTGATTGCATCGACTAGCCTTGCTTGAGGGGCCTTGCTTCAGTGCGTCTAGAAAGTGAGAGGCTCAGAACGAAGACCGCCCAGTATCTCCCACGAGGAAGATGTCGCGAACACTAGTATCCGCCGAGGCCACAGGCCCAGGCGTCTTGGGGGTTAGCCTGCGGTCCATGTTTGGGGACACCCGTTTTTTCCCTTCCCCCCCCCTTCCGCCCCCTCCCGCCCGCTCCCCCTCCTCCCCCCTCCCCCCCCCTCCCCCCCCCTCCCCCCCCTCCCCCCCCCTCACCCCCCCTTCTGCCCGTTCTCCTCGCACTTCTATCAACAACCGTGTAAAGGTGGGGTTTGACAGGCCGCCCTAGCATAAAAAAACATCGACTGCCCCCTCGCCCTGCCGCTACACAGCCGAGGCGGGCGGCGTAGCGTTAAAATTATCTTCCGGCAGTCATGGATCCGGCGTGACAGATGCATTGCAGGCTGAAGGCGTCTAGGGGTTATGGAGCTAGGGGTTCGGACCACATGGAGAACCTCAGCAACCCAGTTGTGGTGTCTTCAGGGAACGCGGACTCCCTAGCAGTTAACAACATATCCTGTAGCCCCAAACCCTACCTGTTAAGCACGGAACGCCTCAACACCTGCCCCCACGCCGAATCAGAGACTCCAAAAACCCTAAACCCTAAACCCAAACCCTAAACCCTAAACCCAAACCCTAAACCCCAAACCCTAAACCCAAACCCTAAACCCAAACCCTAAACCCCAAACCCTAAACCCAAACCCTAAACCCTAAACCCCTACACCCCTAAAGCCCTACCCCCTAACCCCTAAACCCCTAAACCCCTACACCCCTAAACCCCTAAATCCTAAACCCCTAAACCCAGGAGCCGCGAAATTTGTTGTCCACGCGTCTTGCGCAGCAGGTCAGCTCTGGGTCGGTAGGCCGTGGGACTGCCGGAGATTCGGAGGATCATCCAGAGGTCTAGGGGGTTAGGAGCGGCTTGGGGGTTCAGGGGTTTGGGGTTTAAGGGTTGAGGAGGGTTTAGGGGGTTAGGAGCGGTTTGGGGGTTCAGGGGTTTGGGGTTTAAGGGTTGAGGAGGGTTTAGTAGGAGGGGTTCAGGGGTTTGGGGTTTAACTGTGCTCTGCTTTGGGTTGAGGGTCTTTGTGCTCCATGGTCTGAACTTCGGAGGGCTATCAGCAAGCTCAACGTTTTAGGGTTAAGGGGTTGAGGGTTCCAGGGTTTTAGGGTGGCTAGGACTGCGGTTCATGAACAGCATAGACATGACAGTCCCAAAGCTTCAACCCCAAACCCTGAGTACTGCTCTCAGGCGCCACACAAGATCATGTCAAAGCCTTTGCTCTTAACACAATCAAAGCCAAGTCACGCAGAGAAACAAAGAACCTCCTCAAATTGGGCAGATGTTTGACAACTCCGACATCTGCTCAACCGGCCTCGCGCCGACCCATCGATGCAGCGGTGAAACCTCGCTCGATTGCTTATGTGAATGGTCGATGTGCATGGTCGAGGCTTACTTAGGATTTAGGGCTTGGGGTTCAGGATCTGCGTCTGCATGGCCCAAAACAGACTGTTTCTGGATATGAGACATGGTTGGTTCGTTGCTCCAGCAGTTGATGTGGGTTCGAAGTGCCAAGATGCATACTCCACACACTATAAGTTCTAAGCCGAAGATCCATCACCATACTGGTGGGTTTCAGTTCTACTTTCCAGCTGCAGCTTGCTCCTGAGGCAGTTCCTTCAAGGGCTTAGGGTTTAGGATTAAGGATTAGGGTTTCGGGCTTGGGCTTACTACACTGGTTACACAACGACTTCTACATAAACAGTTTCTAAAGGCGTTCAGTCTCCACTTGTCTCGGGGCCTCAATAATTAGAAGGAGTTTGAGGGTACATTTTTTTGATCTGAGACCATCTGAGGCCTATGAGGGGATATAGTTTGAAATTCTCTCGACCCGTACATTAACCCTGCGCCTTTCACCCAATTTGGGGCATCGGATCCCACTCGATGGAGGCAGAACACACAATGGCTGTAAACCTAACCCTAAGGGCCCATGTACCCAAATAGTATATACTTCGGCCACAAAGTACCTATATGGAACGACTTTAAGGCCAATGTAGATACTATTTGGGTACATGAACTCTTCGGGTAAGAGCCCTAAACCCAACCCGCCTGGGGCTCCGTGCCGGGCGTAGGGGTGCGAACCAGTAGGGAGCCCCTTGAGGCCAAGGAGCCTGCAATTAGGGGTTTAGGATTCTAGGGTCTTAGAGCTTTGGGGCTGAGGGTTTAGGGAGTTTAGGAATTTAGGGTCTAGGGCTTCAGGGTTTTAGGTCTTCGGGTTTGGGGTGTAGGGTCCTGCAAGTTCCTAGATCGGGCTAGAGGCACCTTCTTGGCGAGCCGTGCAAGTGAGGATCTAACCATAACAAAGGAGCCCAAATATGTATGTAATGGAATTTAAGGCTTAGGGCTTAGGCTTAAGGCTAACATGGTTTAGGGGTCTGCGGCTTAAAGGGTTTATAAGGCTAGGGTTTAATTAAGATTTAGGGTTTAGGGCCTATAATTATAGAGTTTACGGGTTCAGGGCTTATGGGCTTCAGGGTTAACGAGGGATTACAAACCGTCTTGTGTTGTATTCGTGCAGGGATGCAGCAGACTCGTCACGAACAGGTACGTACCTGCCGAGTCTCATGATCCAGGGAGGGTTAGTTAAAGGCTTGGGCAGTGGGATTTGGGCTTGGCATTTCAGTGGTTCAAGGACCTGTACCAGGTAGATAAGGCATGAAGGATGAGGCTGGGTTTGAGCATTCCATCGCAGCTCAGGTCAGGCTACTACGTGCTAGCAGCAGCAGCCACAGCCATCGTACATAGTCGACTATTACTGTAGTCGTTCTTCCAATTTTCAATAGAGGAAGTACTGAACACCCTGAATGACAATGCCTCAAACCCCCAAAAACCCTCAACTCGAACCCAATTGCTCTAAAACCCTCAACCCTACCAGAGCTCACTGACTCTGAAGAAGCCTTGTCACCCCCACCCCCCCTCCCACCCCCGAGCTTCGCCTGGGATTCCTGGATATTTTCGGAACCTATGGGCCCTCCGTGATGGCACCACCAGAAGCCCCCGCCCCCCCCCCCTCTCCAGCGCTTCCGGCCTCTCGAAGCTGTGCCTCGTGCAGTGGCCCGCCTCATGGCTGCTCCGAGGACAGCGCTTGGGGGTTTAGGGGTTTGGGGGGGTTTTAAGGTTTAGAGCTCAAGAAGTGGGTGTTTGATGTGGGCAGACACATTATTATTCTATTCTGGCATGTTACCTTGACTATCTTTCAGTACATCTTCCTTTATCATGCTATACTATACCAGTTCACCTTCTTCGCGTCTTGCGTTAGGGTCAGCATAACCCTAAACCCTAAACCCCTAAAGCCCTTATAGATCCCTTTAAGGAACCTATAGATCCACTTAAGGAGCCTTTTAAACCCGAAACCCTAAACCCTCAACCCAGCTCATTCGCGGCTCGGATCTCAGGCTCTCGGGCTTGTCGGTGTACTTGGAGGATCATGGGACTTAGTAAGTAGGGTTATAAGTCCCCTAATTGGGGTTATAAGTAATTATAAGTATAGTTACCTTAATTATAGCCCAAGTTACTAAGTCCCATGATCTTTTAAGTAGGCTCGGGGGCATCTGATGAGAGACCCTCAGGGCTTTGGCAAGGGTTAGACATGATTCGGGCTAAGGGTTCAGGGGTTCAGGGTCTAGGGGTTTAAGGGTTTGGGGGTCCAGGGTTCAGGAGTTTAGGGTCTTGACAGTACTATAACACTAGAATACCTCAATACTGTGATGCTACAATATCCCGTAGCGTTTTGCAGAGCTTGTATAGCTATGTACATCACTCAGCCCCTTGGGTCTTGATTTGGAGTTCATGACTCCAAGCAGATTTTCGTACAATATCATAATACTATACTCCTAAGATAAGTAGTGCTATGCAGGTGTGGGGCTTTTAGCCAAGCCGAAACCCCACGCTCCCATAAACCTCCAGGCGGTAAAACCATCACTGCAGCGGATTTTAGCCAGGCCATAAACCCCATAGTCCCTACCCATAGGCCCCAAAGTAGTTCCGTTTCGTGGTTCATATATACAACTCTATAAGGTCAAGGTAGTCCCGAAAAGGAACTACTATGGGGCCTCTGGGTAAAAGCATCCGACAGCAAAGCCGTCAAAACAGCGAGGTTTAGCTGCAACAGTGAATCCGACGAGCCTTAAACCCACCAATCCCTGAATACTAGCCGTTTACCCATAGGCCCCAAAGTAGTTCCTTTTTCGGGTTCGTATATAGAAAGAATCCTATAAGGTAATCCCAAAAAGGAACTACTTTGGGGCCTCTGGGTATAGATGTTGGGCTATTGTCTTAGTTACTTTTGGGGGGTCTAGGTAGCGACCTTCAGCCGCAATCCCAACCACTTTGGCTCCGCACCCCCCTGTGCTCGGAGGAGTCGTGTACAGGAAGGGTGCCTCGGCAGACGAGGTACCTACACTTTAGAAGCTGCCCCCACCCTGTAATAGTGGTATATTAGGAATATAATCGGGCCCTAATATAATCCTTATAGTCACTACTACAGGGTGGGGGCCCCTTCTAACGCACACTGAGAAGAACGAGTTTTGACTAATTGCCAGCTAGGGTTCGCCGTTCTGGGTAACTCACTTACCCAAAATGTTGGGTTGGGAGTTGAGGATCTACCTACTATGTATTCCAGGGCCGCTGTAATCTTGTGAAGAGAGCTGCAGAAGCTGCACAGGGAGCAGGGTGGCTTCAGCGACGCATCATCCAAGAAGGCCTGATAAGAACCCAAAACCCCAAGCCAGATTCTGGGTAGCTTCTGATTCCAAGGCTGTTGTACATACCTGCCAAGAGGTACGAGCCTGAGCGGTGATCTGGAGCCAGCACACAAGATCTGTGGCAAGAAATGCTATCATCATGGCCATCACCATCGTCGTGTGGGAAGTGTGCTGAACACCACGAACATTCGTTGTAATGAGGGAGCAATAACATGTAGAGTTTCCTACGGTCCTAAAGCGTTGTCATGCGTGTGGGGATGCGGGGGGGGGGGGGGGGCATCATCGAGTCTTGGGAATTCGGGATTACTTGGGGCAGCCAGAGCTGCATGCCTTGAGCTTCAGCGAAGCATTTGGGGCTCAAGACTCTCAGGTTCAGGATTTGTAGAGACAAATAAAAGTATGGCTAATAAAGCGCTAGTCAGTGAATATCCCTTTATAGTACATATGTATATATGTGGGATTTTATGACGGGAGTGTCCACAGATCTCGGAAACCTGGCATGCACTCTTCGTGCACTCAAGAGCAAAGGAGGTTGGCATTGGTCATACGAATGCATATAGCACCATCATATCTCATACTGCTTGTCACTGTCACGACCGGTCATGCACATCGCGGTTTCTGTTAAACCGAATGTATGCCAAACCTTATTCAATCCTCCCTGTCGCCTGCTTCACCATTCCGTAGCTTTTCAGTTTGCGCTGTGCAAAGTTGTTGCGGATGTTGGTGTTGCACCAGAATCAATCATTCGCCTCAACCTCCTACAACGGGTGTCAAACTAGGCTCCGCACGGTGCCCTTTAGGAAACAAGATTCGAGGCATCGGAGACGATCTTCGAGATCTGCCAAGACTGTCCGCGTGTGGGTGTGTGTGTGTGTACCGGTTATGGGTTGCATGTTGGAGCTCTTCTGGCGTATAGGAAGGATACATCCGCGGCACTCAAACACGCGACTCCCTCAACAAAACGCTGCTCAACATGAAGAATTCCTGACCCCGCGAAGCCCCCGAACCTCTCCAAATACCCCAAACTGCGTGAACCTAAAAAACCTGTGACCGGGACCTCTAGCCCAGGGCCTGCATCTTCAACATAAACCTCGAACCCTATAACCTCGGACTTCTTGCGAGCGCTTCCCGCCAGCCTAGAGGTATTCTCGCTGCGCCGCGCTGCGGCGGAATCTGGGCCAAACTTCAACCCTAAACCAAAGCTCGAGCAATAGCAACAATACTCGAAGGAATTGATCGTAACAGGTACTCATCAAGGTTGCTTAACGCTATATCTGCTGAAACTGGAACTTACCTAGAGGCTCCATAGTAGTTCCTTTTTGGGGTTCATGTTTAGAACCCTATAGGTAATCCCAAAAAGGAACTACTTTGGAGCCTTTGGGTAAGACGATGATCTTAAGCGTGAAGTGAGAAACGCAAGAGACCCTGAAGCCCATCATGAGACCTCGGTTCTGGATGCGAGTCGGGGGAGAGTAATATGGGGGGCCTTAATGAGTACCTTAACCGTGGGGTTTAGGGTTTAGGGTTCAGGGTTTAGGGTTTATATGGGGGCCTTCATGAGTACCTTTTTTGGGAGCTTCTTATTACAATTATGGTATAAGATGCCCCGTAAACTATAGAACCCTACTCTAGATCCCTTATAATTAAACCTTTCGAAATTGTGAAGGCCCCTCTGTTGATCCCCTGGCTTGGCATCTAAGGGTCCGTGCTACCAAAACTTCCACCAAGCCGCAAATATTACATCCGTCAGGTTTGTGTGGCTTTGGGTGTAAGGTTACAGTTTAGGGTTTAGGGAAGGTTAGGGTTTAGGGTTAACAGGGTTCCCTTAAAGGGTTCCTTAAAAAGTGGTGTGTGTGTGTGTGAAGTCTTCACAGCTTTGTACAACTTCTCTCCGGTGCAAAACGGAGGCAGCAGTGAAAAACACTCCTCACTACAAACCGTAGCTGGGAGCACGTCGCTGGCAAACAAGGTCAAACGAACCCTTCCACCTCCAAGTCATCGAGCCGAAAGTTGTTGTGAGGCAGACCTGCGGATGGGGCTGAGGGGTGAGGGGTTTAGGGGTTGAGGGGTGCGGGTTGAGGGGTTTAAGGTTTAGGGTTGAGGGGTGTCGGGTTCAGGGGTTTAAGGTTTAGGGTTGAGGGGTGTCGGTTTCAGGGGTTTAAGGTTTAGATTGTCCTTGTAAAGGCGGTAGAAGGCAGATGCAGCAGCGGCAAACATGATGTCGGTAGCGGAAGCAAGTAGTAGGTGCCGCCACCGTGGTAATGGTGGCAATACTATCCTATACTCTGAAAACCCAAACCCTAAACCCTAAAAACCCCAAAGCCCTAAAGCCCCAAAAGCCCTAAAACCCCAAGACCCTAAAACCCCTACCTAAAACAGCAGCAGCAGCAGTTTTGGCAGTGTCCCGTCGAGGACACGGAGCAGGATACGCGGCCTACTTAGAGGTTTCAGGGGCTTAGTAGGTAAGGCTATACATAACCCCAAGGGTCCAAGTGCCTAATAATCGTATACTCTCCAAAATCCTAACCTACATAACTACTATCCCAAAACCGAGTACCCAATTATTGGGTCCTTTGGACCCTTGGGGGTAGGGTAAGACATATGGGATGGCCACGGTGCCGCCCTGGATGTTGGCGACGTCGAAGTGCTCGCGGAATCAGCAAATGCCGCCGAAAATCATCAGGTTGTAGCTGAGCTGCGCTTCTTTCTCTTCTGCGGACTGGCTTTAAGGTAGATCTGTATATATAACGAAACATGCATAGCCCTAGATAAGGTACCTGTAACCTACTTCCTGCTGCGAGGGGGGTACCTGTAGCCCCAAACCCTACGAAACTATGAAACACCACCTATAGTGGTAATCATCCAGAGTTACCAAAGGAACACTTCAATGCAGTTTACCAAGTACCAAAAGTCTCCATTGCAGTTCCTTTTTGGGTGACCAAAAAGGATACCAAATATCAAACCATGCAGAGGAACTACAATGGAGACTACAGGCAGGATCAGAGGTTGGGGTTTGCGACTTGGGCATTGATCTTTGGGTGAAGCATATTGGGGTCTATACGGACAGGAGTTCAGGGCACAGTGATGAAAGAAGGATTGCAGCACACCTACTGTAGGGATGGATTTTGCGGATACCTTATAAGGCATATCTAAACCAAAGGCGCACGCAGATGCATAACCACACACCGTATCTACGTGAGCTTGTAAGCACAAAACTCACTAAACTCAGGGCCCGAAAGCCATAACCCCTAACGTGCGTTGAAGACACTTAGCGTGTTCAACTCATGGGCAGACTTTGCAAAAGATTATGGCCCTGCTATGGTTCAGAAAGGGATCTCAGCGCTGAGCCGACATGTCCTCTCACGAAGTACAAGAGACATGAAATTCTGAAAACAAGGCACGTCCCTAGCGAAGGCCAGGTGAATATAGCACTGTCAAGAGCAAAAAACGTTCTTAGAGAGACAGTCCCCACCTTGAGAACAAGACGACCTCACAACTGAAGCTAAACCTGACTCATCCAGCGTAGTTCCTTCTTGGACTAACCAAGTTTGCCATAAGGAGTTGAGAGTCGAATCCAAAGCTGGCCCACCCCCAAAAGCCTAAGCTCCCAGCACCCTAAACCCTGATACCCTAATACTGCAATACCGTCAGCCCTAACCCTTAATACCCTCACCCTACAACACTAATACCCTAAACTCCTAAACCTTCGCAGAACCCTTATGGAAGCCTGTATAGAACCTCATTGCAACCATCTTAAAAGCAACCCAAAAGCTGGTAGAGGCCTCTGTTTGCCGGTGTGAGCACAGGCATTGACAGGCTCTGGTGCAGCTTGTGCCCCTCCGCAAGGAGGCTCTAATCTACCAAAACTTACTTTCTATAGGGCCGCAACAGAATTCGATACCAGGTTCGTAGTGGGAGCCTACTTGCCTACTTGTACGAGAAAGTAGGTGGTGGTAGCTAAAGGATTTAAACGGGCCATAATTATTAGAGGAGGTTGCTGGGGTCCGTGAGCTTCGTGATGTATGGCAGGGTTTACTTGGAGGATCATGGGACTTAGTAAGTAAGGTTATAAGTACCCTAATTGGAGTTATAAGTATAGTTACCTTATTTATAACCCTAGTTACTAAGTCCCATGATCCTCCAAGTAGGGTTTAGGGGAGCCAACTCTGCCAACAGCATCAACGGTCGAAAAAGAACGGCCCAAACTAGGGTTTAGGGTTTAGGGTTGGCCAAGCCGCATCAAAGCGAAAGCGATGCAGTGTGTGCGCTGGATAGAACTGCATGTAGCATCGCTACCTCCTCAGACTCTCCCTGGACCCCACCCCTAAACAACCTTAAACCCAATGTCCCAACGATCCCTGAACTGCCCGACACGTTGCGAGAAGCCCAGAGCCTTTCGCCCCTAGAATCACCAGAGTCCCTTATAGAGCAGCCAGTATAAGACTCCCGAAAGTGGCCCTTGTAGTAATCAATCTTTCTAAAACCCCGAAGAACCGTACCGCTGAGACCTTGAGCGGGCCTCTGCAACTTTCGCCGAGGTCCCTCTACTCAGGCCTCAGTGTGCGTGTCTCTGTCTCTGTCTCTCTGTGTCTGTGTCTGTGTGTCTGTTCTTTGTGCCGTCTTTTGACGGGGAGGGTGGTTCCTTAAGTTCGGGCTTCGTGTTTAGATTCCATGTTCGAGCATGTCGCGTTTAGGGCGTCGGTTGGAGATCCTATGTTTATGTAGAGGCTTTAGGATGAGTCTACCTAAACAATCCCAGAGACCTACCCGTTGCTAAGGACCTACATACATAAACCAAACACTTTGAGATGTGGGTGCTAGAGGGTTAACAAGAGCCCATGGCTTAGGATAGTTTTAAGGCTCTAGCGTCCAGCTGATAAGATGGTTCTCCGGTTCTGGAGTCTTGGGCTTAGGATCAACCCAGAATCTCGGGAGGATCCAAAAAGTAGATCCCTTAATCGGGGTTCCTATGAAGTACCCCTAGTAGTATAGGGCCCCAAATTAGGGGATCTACTTTAAAGATCCTCCGGGAGGTCTGGGAAGAGCCTGCGGAGTGGGCCTTCGACTACTGCGGATTTACGGTACTGGATAGGACCGATAGATGCCGTTCACTTCTGAACCTCCCACACAGTGTCACAGTGGCCTAAGCCTAAACTTGGGCGTGTGGGACATCAAAATATACTAAACCGTGATATGAAAGAAGGGCATTATTGAATAGACATCCCGGCACATCAAGCCCTAAGGCTTGCTCCAAGGCACCCTAACCCTAAACCCTAAACCGCAAGTAGGACCAATCAAGAGGCCAGACCTTCTGACATCCAAAGCCCAGCTGCAAAAGTGTAGAGCGACACGACGAAGATCGCAACTGCTTTCAAACTCCGCTGTCCTGACACCCTGATACACAAAAAGGATAAAATCAAGATTTGGACACAGGAAACACTCGTCCGAAAATTCAAACTTCTCCATCACAGATGTTCCTTAGCCAGGTTGATACGTCAAACATTCAACTAGGCTTCGCGCCGGTGTACCCACGACTGGAGGCGGTGGCCTCGCGCTGGATCGGCTCGAGCCTCTTGCGCTTCAGGTTTTGTCTAGGGGAACTTTTCATAGATGGTCCTACGATCCCGCCATCATTTTGGAGCGGGGGTGCCTTTGTTGAGGGTCACCAACTTCCAGGATCACTAACTTGCTGAAATCCTGAACCTGAAACCTGACTGCCTGCACAGACAATAATACAAGCCAGACCTCTATATTATTGAGAGTAGCTGCCGAAAGAAACTAGAACTAGGGATTGTCGGGGGCCGGGGGATTCCGGATCATTGTAGACCTATTGAGGAACACTCGCCGCAGGAATGGTGTTCCTACTGTTTACCTCATCATCCAGGAACAACTGCGATAAATCAGAGAACACTTCGACACTTTTTATACAGTACTTGTAGTCTCCATTGAAGTTCCTGTTTTGGTGTTCCTGCAGGATCGTGAACCGAACGCTGGCTAAGCCAGAATAGAGAACTAAATTCGACACTGCTGCTGACCTTGCCAGAATGTTTGAGCTTTAGGGTTCTTGGCTCTGGATCTGTATACACTTTACTCCACCATAACCTACGTTTATAAAGCGGGGGGGGCCTACACATTCTATATATTTTGGTTCGTAAGATGAACCCAGAAAACAGGTTCTGGTAGTTTAAGGAAGGGTTCAGGGTGAATCTACGACGAGGAGGGCGCTACCACCGCCTTAAACTGAAAGCCTTGGGGCCTTTGATCTCTACCCTTGACCTACCAAAACCTACTTTAGGATTCAGGGTTTAGGGTGTAGGGTCCCTAAAAACTCCATATTCGCATGTATTTTCATTCCGAACCCATAAAAATGGTAGGTGTTGGTAGCTTAAGGTAGGTGCTTCATCAGCTCCTACCTGCCGAAAGCCGAAGCATGAATCTTGAACTCAATGCTTTGACGTATGCATATCCAAGGCGTTTCTCGTCCACTTGTTACTACTACAACGGGAGAGAATAGGACATGAACATCATAATCATCAACTGAAAAAGCAGTGTGAAGAAGATGATGATGCTGACGTTGTTGAGAATGATGAGGATTACGGGGCTGATGATGATGATGGTGGTGGTGATGATGATGATTTGTTAGGTTCGACTCATTTCGCGACTCGTGACCGTAACCCCTGTAAACCCTAAATCCCAAACTCACAACTTGAGCCAACTATCTATCTACCTATCTATCTAAAAGTGTGTGTATATGTATATATATATATATATATATATACAGGCATATGTGTATACATGCATGTGAATAAATGAATATATGTATGTGGATATGTAGATACACACATGTGTGCATGTGTGTCTATGCATGTGAATGTGTGTACGTATGTGCAATCATTTATGAGTATGTACGTATACATACGATCCTGTTAATGCCAACCCTAGATTGCGGCCGGAGCTGCGGCCAAAGGGTCTCTGCGCCCATGGCTTCGGCTTGCCAACAGGGTTACGTCCACACAGAATCAGAACTCAACGGCTTAGGGCTATAGGGCTTTATGGTTTACCATTACACAGAATCAGCTAAAGGGCTATAGCATTTTAGGGTTTAGGATTTCAGGGTTTCGGGATGTGGGGCCTAGGCTTTTGACGGGATTTGCCCGCTGTTGCAGTCGTCCATGGTGCACCAATCAACTAGGCATGCAGATCCATGCTGTAGGCCGAGCACGCTAACTTTCAACTGCTTGTTGTTTTTTTTTGGGGGGGAAACTTGGGGCTCTAATATAAGGCCTTGATAATTAGAATAGGGTTTTGGGCTCCTTAATGGAATATCCATAACAAGAAGCATCCGGAATAACTGTTGGTAATCATTTAGGCTCCTACAATAGAATGACATGCGCTGCCTGCGAGCCTTGCCACAGAGACATGGGTGAGTGCGAGGCATTTAGGCATACAGTAAGGCGGCCACTACCAGTGACAACATGAGAGATACACACATACACCCCAAAGCTCGAACTAATTATACTGCCGGAACTCGTCACAGTCTTAAACCGACAGCCAAAAGCGTCTTAGTACGTAGCTATTAAACGATGAAAGTCTCCTTGAGCACGATTGCTATGTACTACCGTAGTCTTCACGGCTGCCATGGTGCTGACCCTGCTTCCTTTGCATGGACCTAAAGCCTCAACCAAACCATGTACATTCAAAGCATATTAGAGCCCTTGCCCTCCAGCAGGAAACTCCACACCGTGTACCACAAAGCAAGACATCTCGAGGCAAACCAGTGAACCTGCCACGATACCGCCGGTACCAATACTACTGTGGATGACATAAATCCTGCATTACCTTGAAGGACCCTAAACTATGGGAATTATGGCATATTCCTTATTAAGGGCAATGCAGGATTTATATCATCAACCGTACCACCAGTCGTACCACAATTCTGTCGCTGCCGGGGCCCCGTGTGCTCCTTGGCTCATGTCGTAAGATCCCATACTAATACCCCTATATGCCACGAACCAATACTCCGAAAAACATCCTCCCACCGGCAAGGCCATGACGCGTTTGTTTTCGCGCACAGCATGCGAGAAGGTGATCCACCTCGGGCAGAATCGTAAGGACTGCTTCATGCACAATTTGTTGGAGTATGGGCAGGGCTTGGGCAGTAGGGGCGAGACTTGTCTAAACCTACCCCCTAAGCCCTAGACGCTAAACCCGGTGTCCTTAAAACTTTCAATGCCTACAAGTGTAAGAGAGCCAGCACCGGCATCAAACCCAGTGAAATCGCAAACCGCGAGTGCTTTGAAGGAAGACCTTTCTCCGCCTGCAGCCTCTGCCGGACCGTGTCCAGTCCTCTTGAAAGGAAGAACTTTTCGACGGCAGGGCCGACCCAACCGAATGGTCGAAGTTCGAGCTTCGACCGTTGACAAGCTTTCATCGTTTCAGAGCTCGGACCCGTCACGGCAAGGGGGGGCGTATGACCCAAAGGTACTTGCTGCTGCTCGAGTCCCACTCGTCGTGCTTCCACTCAGCCCTCAGTGGCACAACACCACGCAACATTTGGCATGCCTCACGGTATTCATCGGTGCCCTTCTCGGCGCCTATGCGAAAGCCGTCTCGAAATTCAGGCATCAGATTGTGTCGGGGGCAGCCCGGATCCCTGATCACGTTGCCACCCTCGGCGAAGGAATGCAACTCAAACCACTCATAGTCCCTTTTGATGTCTTCTCGCAGCATTGCACACGCGATAAGATACTCATCGGTGCCCGGGGCGGCAGCTACGTGTAAATATGGGTCATCGGAACGTTTGCAGTTTGTGGCATCGTCGGGAACCCGAAAGAGGCCCCCAGCAGCCTTTGCGATCACCCAGGTTCCCTTTGCGGGCCCCCTGTGATCCGAACGCCTGGTAGCAAGTGGTGAAGCCGAGGACATGGGAAGTCTCTTCTGGTCAGGACCCGCAGCGGCCTTTGCAAAGCCAACTGGTGCAGTCATTCCGTTTGCAGCATCGAGCGCCTGTAGATGCTCTACACCCGAGCCTGCGGCAGCACCGCCCAGCACCGTATTGAAAATTGCCTTTGCGAGTGCGTTGTGCATCTCCCTTTCTAGCTCAATTCCGGCGAAGTTCCACGCAAGGGTCTTGTCGTGAGGCTCCACCTCTTCCACCCACTTTGAAGAATCAGGACAGAGCCTCGCCCTATCTGAATCATCTGAGATTCTGTCACCTCCGTTGTTGTAATGAACAGTGAAGAGCACACTGGTGGTATGCACGCAATTATGTCCACTTGTCCAGCAGCAAAAATGACCCTCTGGTTCTGCTGCATGCCACCAGAAAGGACGCTCTGGTCGTATTTGCTTCAACATTTGACAATCTCCGTGGCCCATGTCAACAGTCTCAGACTTGTCCGACAAGGCATCCTTCCTTTCGATTTGGTGCTTGCAGCAGCACACATCCCCATTCTCTGCTCCCCTCTGCTTGATGCTGGTGTCAAGATGGACATTTCCTCCTGACCCGTCGCAATAGTCGTCACTAGCTTTGGTGCTTTTGCCACTGCACCCAAGTCCACCTTCAATCCAACAGCACCTATCGACAGATCCCTCCCTGCCTTCGTGCCACCAGTAAGGCTTCTCAGGATCTTTCTTGTAAGCTGCGCAGTCGCGAACGGTGAGCATGCCTTGTCGCGCGTCTCTGCAGCAACAATGGTCCATTAGCGAGCTGTTGTCGCGAGCTTCGAAAGCCTCAACGGCTTCCCGAAGGCCCCCCACCGGCACTCCGAACATCAGGACCAAGCAGCAGGCGAAGTGCATGGCCCTGGAATGCAACATGGAACTAGGAAGAACTACGGATTTCTCAGAAACACAAAAGGTGTCTTGCCGGAAGCTGTTAGCTTCGAGTGGCTGCGGACTAGCACAGGCAGCTGACAATATCCGCCTTCGATAAATACGTATTACTATGATCAGTATTATCGTCATCGGAATTATTATTGTCATAGATGTTCCGATGATCCTTATTATTGTCATTGTTATCGTCATAATATTGTCATGGCAAATTTTTTGGCACAGCTATTACCATTATCAGAATTATTGTCATTATTATGATTACCATTGTGGTTAGTATTACCAATCTTATCTTTATTATTCTTATTACCATTACTGTTATTACCATGATTGTTATTAATTTGTTTTATATTTCGGTGCTGTCTCTACGAACAGCCGGCAGGCCGACACACACTGGCAGAATGCAAGGAGGCCATAAACCCTAAAGCACAAGATCTCTGAACCCTGAACCCCTAAACCCTAACCCCTGAACGCTGATGTTTCTGTCTTGCGGGCTACCTTCATGGCTGGCTGTGATGACCCCAAAGGGTCCAAGTATCATTATGGTATATACTTAGACCCCCAAAACACCCTGTAAGTATACACCAGAATGATACTTGGACCCTTTGGGGTCCATGTACCCAAATAGTATATACATTGGCCTTAAAGTAGTCGCCATATAAATACATTGGGCCCAAAGTGTATATATATATATATAGTATATACTATTTGGGTACACGGACCCTTAGGGTTCATGACTGGCTGTGTGATGACGGATTCCGAGCTTGAAGCCGGGGCTGCGGCCGAGGCGGCCGCTGGGTCCGCTCCCATGGCTTCCCCTATGCTTCCACGGACCTTATAGTTAGGGCCCTAGACCCCTTAAGGACCCAATAATAAGGTCCCTGGAAGCCTAGGCTTCGGCTTGTCCAGAATACTACGACGACGCAAAGTGTAGCTAAACGGTTTAGGGCTATATATACAAATACAAACAGACACATGTGTATATTATATATATATATATATATATATAGATAGGGTTCTAGGGTTGTGGGGCTTAGGATTGAGAGGTAGAGAGTCTTTTGCATGTAACGAGATGCGTCCGCTGCTCCAGTCTGCCATGGCGCACTATTCAACGTAGGCATCCGGTAACGCAGGAGGCCGAAAGTTGCTAAGTTAAGTTCCCTGCAGCTTGCAAGCCTTGAACCGGAGAGGGGTGAGCCGAAAGCCACGCAGCTTTACGACGAAAGCTGCCACTACCTGATGCCATGATACCCTAGGCTTCCAGGGACCTTATTATTGGGTCCTTAAGGGGTCTAGGGCCCTAACTGTAAGGTCCTTGGAAGCATAGGGATAGACATAGCAGCAAAACGCTCGAACTTGGAATAGACAGTACACGATCTGCGCTCTACTCGAGAACAGGCACCTGCCAAAACTCAAAAGCGCGCGATCTGCTAGAGTATATTACCCCAAGGCTCCATGTATCCATATGGTATATACTTTGGCCCTCAAGTACCTGTACAGGAACCCTTAAAGCCAAAGAATATACTATGTGGGTAGTTACAGAGAGCCTTAGGGGTATCGCCTCTTGCTGCTCGTCACAAGAGCCCCACACACACCCCACGCCACCCAAGCACTGACTTCTCTGTTTCCCACGCAGCTTGCGCGATGGTGATACACCTCGGGAAGAATAGTAAAGACGGCTTCATCGTCGATTAGGATGAGGTTTGGGCTTCGGGAGTCACGTAAACCCTAAACCGAAAAGGCCAAGATCCATATTAACTGTATACCCCTAAACACTAAGGTACCAAGCCGCGGAGTCATATTCCGTGACGAGCAGCTGGGAGGCTCTCGGAGAGGAGGAGATTACCACGACCTCCAGTCGGTCAAGTCATTCTTTCAGAGAGCAGTGTGGGTGTGTAGGGGGTCTAGGGGTTAAGGGCTTTCGTATCTCGACTGCGGTTCAGTAGTCTATGAACTATAGCCTATATGGTGCCCTAATTTGGCGGGAGGGAGCGGATGGGGCGGAATAATCAGTCATGTAGCCTTCTAGCCCCTGTGTACTACACTATACTCGGCCACCGGGCCTCAAACTCCTGTTCAAACCATGAGGGCCCCTAAAAACGGATGCAAGACAGGTCCCTAGACCCAAGAGTAGCCTAGGAATAAAAAGGGTGCCCTTTTTGGTTTAAAGGGGCTTATAAAGGAACCTGAACCCTTAAAAAGGGAATAAGGGCCTACTCTAGGTCCTAGGTCCTTGCGGCCAAGTTTTCCATCGAGCTCGGACCCTGGTTCCTTCACCCCCCCGAGAAGCCTGTCCCACCTACCACAACCCCCTCACAATATAGCGGTCTTCACAATTAGATTGAGTTATTGAATTACTCACTCTAATTGCTAAGGCCGCTATAAAAGAGTTTGGAGCGGGACATTTCTAGTGTAGAATGTGAAGACTATACTCGGGACAGTATTACTACTGCTTCCGACCCCCGTTTCTACCGAGAAAAATCTTAAAGCCTGAAATCCTCGGTTGTGGGGAGGGGATACTTTTCAGTGCACTGTCACCCTGATTCTTGCAGGTCTACTTGGAGAATCACGGGACTTAGTAAGTAAGGTTATAAGTACCCTAATTGGAGTTATCAGTATATAGTTACCTTATTTATAACCCTAGTTACTAAGTCCCACGATCCTCCAAGTAGTCGGGGGTCCAGGTCGGGCTTCCCCACCAGACCCTCAAGAACAGAGGCGTCAAACCTTCGCGCTTCGAGCTTTTCGGTTTGAGATTCGGGTTTTCAGGCTACCATTATGGAGCTAGGTTCCAAAAGGCCATCCTTATTATGGGTTTGATGGACCTAATTCCAAAATAGTACCATCCTCATTGTGGGTTTTATGGACCTAATTCCATAATAGTACCATCCTCATTATGGTTTTATGGACCTAATTCCATAATAGTACCATCCTCATTATGGTTTTATGGACCTAATTCCATAGTAGTAGTAGATGAAGGTTTAGGCCGAAGAGGACCCCGGAAGGCCTCTCGCCAGCACGCACGGTGTCCATAAGATCCTTCGATGATGGGAAGGGTTTAAAAAGTTTAGGGTTTGGGGTCTGGGGTCTTAGGGTTTAGGGGTTTAGGGGTTTAGGATGGGAACTCTAGTAGACGAGAATGACGGTTGCTGAGACAGGGGCCCTCACCGTTAGAACAGGGCTTTGGAGAGTATTGTGCTACAGCTGCTTTTAACTCCAACAGGGCAGCCTTGGGAATGATGTAAGGGCCTCAACAATCACGATAGAGCATTTGGGGCATGTATTCTACTAACCTACTAAAAAACAATATCTGAGGGAACCTTAAGGAATACCCTTGCTAGCTTAACATACGTCATATTTTTGACGTCATAGGGCGATAGCACACGACGAACTAGCTGAAACTAGCTGCAAAGCTCCCTACTGCAGCCCAACATGACATACTCTGCCATGGCTCATTTAGAGCCCCAACGCCTGTTCTGGTCTCTTGGGCACGCAAACTCATGCCGCGGTCCCAATGGCCCAAGAGTCCAAGCCCAAGTTTCCAGCTAAACAGGCTCAAGCCGAATGTGGGGTTTACCCAAAGGCTCCAAAGTAGTTTTTTTGGGGATTACCTTATAGGGTTCTAAATATGATCCCCAAAAAGGAACTACTATGGAGCCTCTAGGTAGGCTGAAGATGTGCCGTTGGGCGAAGGTCGCCCGGCGTCTGCGCGTTGTAGGGTTTAGGGGTCCAGCGGACCCAAAAACATTGGGGTGTACAACGCCGTAGACGAGATCGAGAACAGCCTCTCGTTTGGATGGCCTACCTGGCCCTCAACCCCCAAAAACATAAACCCCAGCACCGAACGCCCACATCATACAACATCCAGATCCGAAACAGTCTGTACATGAGCATAACACAAATGCCTAAAGTCTATAACTCTAAACTAACATAGGCGGGGTCTGATCCCGTCCTCATCCTGCTGGCGTCTATCCCGCGTCTCATCCTGGCTAAGGCAATCAAATTTAGGGTTCAGGGATGTATGGTCCAGGGCTTCTAGGTTAGGGCTTGTAGGTTCAGGGTTTAGGGTTCCGGGTGTAGGGTTCAAGGGTTTAGGGTTCTGCATGCGATCAAACGTATCTGTGAGGGTTCCCAGGATTATAGGACTTTGGGGCCTTTTTGGGTACCAAAAGCCACAAATGACGACTACTTGGACCCTTAGACTCCAGCTATTAGGCTCATAGAGATCAGGTTAACTTTACTCAGCTTTGCTCCCGAAGACCCCGGTTCGAGGACCTCAACAGGGCTCCAACAGTAGAGGAGGCCGCAACTCAGGGCCTCAAGGACGCCATGAAACGCTACAACATGTGTGTGTGTGTGTATATATATATATATATACACATATATATATATATATATAAATACATATATCTGTACTATAATACACCCCAGTACACTATAATCACTGTAAGGCTGCGAGATTGCTTGCGTCAGCGTTCCGTTTGCATGAGAACCGAGAAAAAGCAGCAGCGGCCGCTGTTGTCGCAGTCTGCTACTGCTGATACACCCCCCCCCCCCCCAGATACTCCTACCATGACGACGACTACAGTACCTCTAATGAAGTGACTGACTCTCTTCCGCCTGCCACACCCACCACGGCCACGACAACCCCAGTTTTTTGCTTCGCAACCCTAAAGGCCCTGAGCCCGAAACCCTCGAAATGTGTAGTTGTCAAAATTATGGCCCCTTTTTGGGGCACCCTAAATATTAGGTGCCGTATTGCATTAAGGACCCAAAAAGGGACCCTAATTTTGACAACCACCCAAATCCAGAATTGCTGAATCCTGACATCCCAAAGTCGCAGATCGAGGCCTCCTGCTGCCTCTGCTTGTCCTCAACAGCCCTGCGAGCCTCAGCGAGCTTCGTCTCTGATGGCGTCTTTGGCTTCCGGGTTTGAGGTTTTAGGTTGTAGGGTGTAGGGCTCCCTTTTCGTCGGACCCAGGTTCTAGGGTTTTCGATTCAGGGTCTGCGGTTTAGGGCTTAGGGTCTGTGCATCATCCACAATCGCACCTGCAACGGCTTTCATGCGAAGATGGAGATGCCTTCATATCCTTTGGCAATGAGGGAATGCCATCCACCAAGCAGACCTCGGCCTGGTCCCAGGGCGTAGAAAACTATTTCTGCACCTCTATGATGATGGCTTGTGATCATTGCACCACAGGAAAACTTGGGAAGTAGACTCGAAGTAGGCTTTAACCAGCATTGCGCCAGTGAACCCAAACCTCAAAACCTGGAGCTCTAGAACTCTGAAAGCCTCGAGTTGAAGCCTCAAGCAGCCCTAACTCAAACTAAAACTCTTAAACTGAGAAGCCATCCCCCCTCATATGTAGGTATACATATATAGATACGTGTATACATACATGCGTGCACGCATGCATACATACATATATGTAAACAAATATACATCTCTATATAGACAAGCAATACCAAGAAGAACGAAAAACAACCGGTTTCGCCTTGGCAAAATTGCCAGAATATCCGGGGCTTCGGCCTCATCGTAGGAGACCGTCTTGGCTTGCAGCCTCCGTCGGGGCTTAAGGGTTGGGGATTTGGGGTTTAAGGCTTGGGGTCTAGGGTTCTAAACCCTAAACCCGAGACATTTGGGATTTGAAGTTCGGGCTCCTTGGCGTGGGATTTAGGGGTTTAGGAATACAGGACTTAGGTGGTTGGGCTGAGCGGTTTGGGAGTCGGGGTTGAGGGTTTGGGGTTTAGGGTCTGGGTTCAGGACCAAGTTTGGGGGTTGGGACTTCGGGGAAGCCGAAACAGTGAACAGTCAGCATCATCATGTAAGGTTTACGCAGGTCTACAGGGCACAGTTTTTTTCAGAGTTTCGGGTGCTAGGGGTTCTGATGAAAGAGAACAGGGGCTCGTGTTCACTCTGTTAGCTGGCTTTGCCGACGCAGAGTCTGTGGAAAGCTCCTCATGCCATTGAGGGTGGGTCACGACGGTAGGGGCAAGAGCTGCGGACTGTTTGCCTGAGGCTCTGAACCTTAAGATAGCCTTATGCCACGGCGACAGTGCAATGCCTGGCACTCTGAACTCAAGTCTTGAAAGCCACGTGCTTAACAGCTGAACGTCAAAGCACAGTCCCAAAACAAAAGCTCCTAAACGCACCGAGAGCCTCGTCTACAAATTGCATAAACCCAAGGGCCTAAATACTAAACTCGAAAAATCTAGAGCCTCATCATTGTTTCTAGACACGCCGACCCTAAACATCACGAAACTCCAAAACCCCTAAAATGCCAAAACCGTAAACCGCAACGCTCCGATGACCAAAGCTACGGTGCACCTCTGCGGCTCCTCCGGGGAGACGTCGACCTCCTCGTTCTTCTGAGGACCCTCGCTGCTGCTCCTGGCACTAGACCAACAAACAATTAGGGTGCCAATTTTGCTACTATGCCCCTGATATCCCATGACCACTATTAATAGCATACTACTGATACTCTTCATCATTACGATACTTCTTCGGTGTTGGCATCCTTCTGTTTTGAGAGATCTCTTTTCCGACTCCCCTCCTGCAACAATCGCGAGCCTTCTTGAAAAGCGCTTACCCTAAGGGTCCATGTACCCAAATAGTATATGGTATATACTTTGGGCCCAATGT
Organism: Symbiodinium sp. CCMP2592; assembly: GCA_905221615.1. NCBI lineage: Eukaryota > Dinophyceae > Suessiales > Symbiodiniaceae > Symbiodinium > Symbiodinium sp. CCMP2592. The sequence continues at coordinate 693,083 of CAJNDT010001057.1, forward strand.
ACCTATATACGGACTACTTCAAGGCCAATGTATATACTCTTTGAGTACATGGACCTTTAGGGTTAGGGCTTGAGACTGGCCTTAAGACTTCAAACCTCAACTCTAAAACCTAAACATCCTCGCCCAGATCCGAACCACAAAATGAAGAACCTCAGGGCTTTCTTTCGCATTCCCCAGAGTCCAACCGGGTTGAACGTTGAGTTCAACCTTCGGGGTTGTATCTCGCAAGGTTTCTAAGTCCCTCTAGACAATTAGGTTTCATAGTTTCTGAGTTTCAATGAAGCCAACCCCCATGACCCCCTTCTTGCCTGAGTCAGACTCGAGTTAAGCCCAAAACCCCGCTCAAGCACCCCTAAACTCCAGTAATTCATCACAAGAGCAAAACTCTGCAACAACCTTATGTAGGGGCCTTCATAATTAGAATAGGGTTTAGGGGTATATGATACTATAATCCTAATGGATTATATGACTCTATAATCCGAATAAGGAGCCCCCTCAAAAGCATAGGTAGTTATTCCGGCCCCTATAGTAGACCCTCCCGGCAGCTCGCAGCTTCAACAGAAGGGCCAGGCCTCTGTAGGGCGGCAACAGGCGCGAGGGGCGCTCCCTGCCAGCAGCAAGGTGCTTCAGGCAGGTTTCGGGGTTCCGGGTTTGGAATTTAGCAGTTTAGGATTCAGGGTTTAGAGTTCAGGGCTCCGGGTTTGGCGTTTAGCAGTTTAGGGTTCAGGGCTTAGAGTTGGCTCAAAGTTTAAGCATTTCAGGGTGCAGGGTGGTTTGAGAAATGGATTGATACTACGGGCTTTGGCTTTAGGCACGAGGAGATGCATTATGGTTTTGGTAAGCAGATGTAAGTAGGGTTTAGGAGAGATGCATCGAGGTTTACGGCTTACGGGTTAGACTTCGGTCTTAGATGCAGGGTGGACGAGGGTTTGAGGGTTTCCTTCGTTCGCGGGGCAGGCATCCAGGCTAGACTAGGGATTCGGATTCGTGCAATTTATGTGCTTTAGGGATGATGTGCATGCCTCATGTAGCTGCGACCGCCCTGGACCCAGAACAGAGAGGTCCGGATATCATATGTTGAGGCCATCAAATCAAAGCGGATCTGTTCCGAAAGCTCAATCCGTCCACTGCGACGTCTCAATAAGCCGTACATGCTGCAGAACTGCTTGCATGAAATTATAACTCGGCGTGGACGCAACTCGACACACCTAGGTTGTGCCACAAATGCAAAAGGCCTGGACATGGAAGATTCTCAACATGTCTATCGAATTTTGGGCATGTAGGTCAACTCTTAAAACATGACTTTAGCTCAAGACACCAGCCTATTACTACACCACCCGCATCCAGAAGCATTACTACATCACCCGCATCCAGAGCGACATAACATGACCACAGGATACATAGAACTCCCTTGACCTGCCCTGGTGTTTAGGGTTTCGCAAACTCCACTATATTGCTACTCGTAGCAAGAGAAGCTGGCAAGAACAAGGGTGACAAGCACGGTCCAAACCCCCGCGAGCCTCTGAATGCTTCAGCCCCATTGCAGCCAGCACTGAGGGTGCTCGCTGCGACTGCCGCGGTGCCTCCTTGGTTAAGATTTCGAGCTTGGGGTTGAGGGTTTTACGGCTCAAGCATCTTGGGCTTGTGGGGTCGGGCGTCGATTCAGTTTGCATCGCGTCTGGGATGCCCAAGCTGAAGCTCTGAAGCACGTCAATTCTGGACGGGAATTCAGACAGCCTGAATTGCCTTCTCTCGCCTTTGCCGAGGCTCAGTGTACTTACGATCCGTTGTCGCCAGGTGTAGGGTTTAGGATTTCGAGTCAGCTGTGATTGGTGACACTGGCCCAGATTGCTCAGTCTCGGGACCTCACGACACGCCTGGAACAGATTCCGCCACTGCCCCAAACGCTGTAAACATGAGACACCCACCAGCATGCTCGAAGATCTACCACCTCGGGTTGGGTTTGCGGGCAGGAACCATGATTCTAACCGTTAAGCCCGCACTTGCATAGTACAAGATCTCTCGGCTAGTGCCAAACACCTTCGTCTTTCTGCATTGCACCAGTGCATATAGAATTATGGAAAGGAAATCTGCATCTGTGCACCGTAGCTACGAATCCCACAGTAGGTTCACAAACGGTTTAGGTCCCTGGACTAAAGCCCTGATCCAAAGAGGAAACAGACCTGAAATCCTGAAGTGCACGCCCTATCGAACCCTCATTGGAAACTATATAAAAACCTAATTATGCAAGCCTTCTAATTAAGACAGTATCAACCCCCCCTAACGTCCTTCTAGAACTCCTACCTAGGATTTTTCCCTAACCCCTCAACAACTCTACTACACCATAAACCCTAAACCCTTATCCTAAAGCCTGAAACTTCTGGCCTTTGGAGCTGGCTCCGCGGTCTGGCGCGCGCGGTGCAGGAGGGAAGGCCTCGGAAGTAGGTTCGGTCAGGGTGTTGGCTTTAGGGGTTTATAGGGTTTACCTGTAGCTTCCAATGTATGCAAAAAAATAGTCTTTCCAAAACAATTGCCTTTTCTAAGTACAACCCCTAAAAACAGTCACGCCTTGCAAACATACTGGATTTCTATTTCGGGGATATTGGGTGTGGCTGTTTTGATTTTTGGATCGCTGTTCCTGGTTCGAGGAGGGAATACAGATGGCAAGTTTCGCCACACAGGCTCCAACATCAGACGAGCTATGGTGTCGACAATAAGTAAGAACGTATGCCCTTTACTGAACCCCTATTAAACAACCACTGGAAACCCGAAGCATCCCGAGGTATTCACAACAATCTATATTATATTATGAAACAAGAAACAGAGGCAGGTTGAGGTGCCCCAAGACCCGAGGCTCGGAATACCCAGAGGTCGAGCGAGTGGTTTGCAGGGTTTAAAGAAATGTCGGGTTGATAGTCGCTATACTTAGGGGAGTTCGGGCTTCGTGCAGCCAACGGCTGCACAGCCATGGATCGGTCGGTGTGCCAGAGTGTGCACATGAGCTCATCCAGTGCCCCAGCTTTTTTGGTATGCATGCAAGCGCTCGCAAATCTACGTCTGACAGCTATGAACTGTTCCTGCATATACAGCTGGGCTCAAGCTTTAGGAAAACGTTTTGTCATTTTGCTGGCATCATGAAACTGACCGTCTTTCGAAGTGTCTCTGCTGACACCTGGTGCAGGGTAGCAGATGAAGGCTGGGTCGAACAATCATGCCGTCATACCAAAGCTAGATCATCATGTTCGGTGAGACGCTACCCGCAGGGCTGGATCAATATGATGACCAGTTCTGGTCTCGAGCGCTACATGCTTTGGGACATGATCATGTGATGCTCTCGGGAGTGCAGAAAGTGCTTGTGCTAGCTATCCTTTACAGGGGGGGTGGTCTCAGGGTTCTGCTTCAGGAAGCCTGCACAAAGACGTGGGACTCTCGAGTGCTGGATGTCTTGGACAATTTTTCTCATCGTGGCATTGTCTACAAGATCGCGAACTGCACAGAAGCTGATTTCGCCAAGTGTTCTCGGGTGGCATAGTATGAGTTGCACTGATCCATGCCCTCCCAGCTTGAACCTTCCGCTCAGGCTGCTCAAAGATCACCTGCTCCAAGCAGAGATGAGATGCAGTCCAGCCATTTAGTAGATTGGGAGCTTATGTTAGGGCTTTCTGGGGGCCATGTGTGTACAGTTAGCACATGGCCAAGGGGTGGACCCAGGGAAACCACAGGGCTGTAACAATGATTTATCATCCCGGTGTAAAATCTTAAGTTGTTCCAAGGCTTGTGGCTAAGTTTGTTGGGCCGTCTGGGAACCTGGAGTCCGAAAGCCGTAGATGGACCCAAGGAAGACATGCTGATGAAAAGCCAATGCAGTGAATTGAAAATTAGCTTATATAATAACGCCTATACCAGGGTCGTAAACATGTTTTCCTGCCAGGTACAGCTCTGCTCATCTTCGGGGTGCTCTATGTTTACTTCCGTCTGGCGCCGGGCCTAATGCAACACGTGTACGAGTGTGCATCAATGCTGGCATTTGAAGACAGACTTAGACAACTTGAAGTTTCGATTTTCATTGAAGCTTGGGCTCTTTGATCCATTAGGCTTGCTGCCATTTCATATCATGGGTCGTGGCGGTGGCAGGCGTGCCGAGGCGGAGGAACCTCCGGCTGTTCCTGATGGGGATGAAAGTGCTCAGGGCGATGAGGGTTCAGCGGAAGAACCTGAGGAGGTGGAGGTGGCTTGGGTGGTAGGCCAGTTGGCTACTGTCTGGGACGAGGATAAAGCGATTCGGGCCAGGGCGAGAGCGACAAAGATGTTGACACGGTGGCCTGCCCCGAAATCGAAAGGCATCCCGAGCATGAAGGCCATTAACCTTTGCTGCGATCCTCTCTACCACCTCGCAAAGCGTTGGTGCCCCCTCTTCAAGGAACCCAAGTCTCCGCCGGTGCCACTCCTTCGAGCCGAGGCCCCTCGGTGTAAAACATGTTTTCGAATCTTTTTTGCATCTTGTTGCACATATACTCCGTACATACCCCAGATCCTGGAGTTTCGCCGGATCATGGGCTTCGAGGAGGACGAGGTCCTGGTTTATTTGGATAGTTGGGGGTTAAGAAGACTCTTTTCCCTGGCCATTCGCCGTCGCTCCTCAGCGCGGAAGCGACGTGACCCCGTTACCGATCAGTTCTTCAATGTCCTGGTGCAGCACTGGGGCCACCTGAAGAACAAGCACAAAAAAAAGGGTGGCAAAGGCGCCGATCCCGAAACCGAAGAATCGGAAGAGTTGGCAGAGATCGATGCCGTGATTGATTCCGAAGTGGATGGGGAGGACTTGAGTGGCTTGCATCTCCAGCGAGATGGCTATGAAGTTCTCCAGCCGGCTGAAGAGGCCGGTGATGTAGGTGGATGTCACCTGGAGGAGGCTTCGGAGAAGAAGCTCACGACACCGAAGGAGCACAAGTTCTGGGATCCCTCAGAGGTGGACGGCGATGACTTGGACTTGAAAGAGCAAGCGATGCTGGAAAAGATTGCCATGCTGAGGTAGCTAGACCCTGATTCTGTAGATGGGGCATATATAAACCTATCACATGTAGCCCAAAACATGGTGAGTCTCGGATGAATGAGGTCGATGTTGCCGAAAACGCCCGGCCCCGACAATGAAGAAACCCAGCCGATCGCTTCTCCAAGCAGCATTACAAGGACGCCGACTCCGAGGAACCTTGCGGCGGCTTTGGATGCCCAAGCTACGCCTCCCAAGACTTCCCCGCCCCATGCCCCCGAAGTGGTGGGTCGTGCTGACAGTGCAGCATGCAAGCCGGAGGGAGAAGAGCAGTTGGACATATTGAACAACCAGGTTGTTGGCTAAAAGTTGATTTTAAGACATGGCTTAAAATCCCGATGTTTCAGCAGGCCTACATCAAGCGCACCGACCAGACCGCGGTTGCCCGCCTGCCCGAAGAAGCAGACCCTGACCCGGTGCCCGAGGAGAAGAAGAAACGGAAGAAATGCAAGGATGCTCGCGGACGAGGCAGGGGACGTGGCCGTGGCCGTGGACGTCCGGCTACCAAGGTGACGAAGCAGAAGGCATCGCCTGCCTCCTCGTTGGGTGCCCCGGACAACTTCTGGGACTTCTGGGATGAGGAGACCGAGCGCGAGTACTACCGGTTCAAAGGCTGGACGGAGGATGAGCTCCGAGCTTGGTACGGAGACCATGATGACGATGCGCAGCCTTCCAAGCCCCTGAAACGCATGCGTGTGTTCCGAAAGAGTTCGAGCGCAGGCTTTGACAATGATGGGCCTCTCGAGGCCCCAGCAGCAAAGGCAGCATGTGTCAAGGACAAGGATGAGAAATCTGGTATGGAGGAGGACTTGCCCGAAAAGGAGGATGAGGACGAGGAGACGAAGGAGACATGCTTCGCTCGCAGGCCCCCTCCCAAAAAGGCGTCGACATACATGAAATGGAAGGCCGTTAAGTCTGCATTTCTGGATCACGTCGGTCTCTATGTCAACTTCCCCTCCAAGTACCAGGACTGCCCAAGCCCATGCTGTTTGTGGTTGAACACACATATAAACACACGGTAGGTAAAGCAAGGTGATTGACTGAATGTGGTAGCCCTGTGCCCTGCAGGATCCGTTTTGGAAGGAATGCCAAGTCATCTTCAAGGCGCGGGCGGATCGCTTAAAGACCAGCGAGGACTACGTGGCTGCTGCCGTGAAGGCTGCGAAGCGTTTTGTGCGAAATCTGCCCGCCTTGTAAAGAAGGATCATTTGAAGGGCCTAGCTGTGCCAGGGTTTCTGGGCTCATGCATCGCATGAGCCATTATGTTTCTGTTGCGTGAGAACACGCATCGACCATGGAGATGTTTTGTGTGGGCAGCTTCCCATGCATGCAAGGATTGCAGAAGGGGTTTCACATGGGAAAGACGTGCCGATCGCAGCTGGAATCAAACTCGAACGGATGGGCTGCCAGCCGTTTCTATGATTGCTGTCCTTACTAAAGCACAGTTGTATAGTACAGTATACAGTGGTGCTACTATACTACATATATAATACTATTAGCTCCTTCTTCTTTTATATGTGTGCTATTAAACTTACGACTATAAGACTGCGGTTGCGTGTAATATATATATATATATATATATATATATATATAGATATACGACTATCGTAGTACCTCTATGTACTCTACCACAACCACTACCTCTGCCACTACCACTATGCCACTATTATACCACGTTTATTACCATTACCTCTACTACTACCACTGCCACCATTACTATACAACTCCTATGATACTACTATAGTGTACTACTACTACTACTACTACTACTACTACTACTACTACTACTACTACTGCTACTGCTACTGCTACTGCTACTGCTACTGCTACTGCTACTGATACTATACACGCACAACTTATCCATGCTACCATGGCCGTCGCCACTGTATAAAAATAACTTTGCCAGCATGCTACTGTATGACCATATGGTATTATCACCCCAAACCCTAAACCCCTAAACCCAAAACCACAATTTCCTTGTAACCCCTTCCTTATCTTCCGGTTGGGGCTTCAGTCCGCCCAGGTGTTCCCGTCGAGAACATGCACGGCGCTTCGATTCGTGGGCAGGCCTTTCTCGTGAGGCGTGGTTTGGCCGTGCGACACCCTGGCACGCTTTTCTTATCATGGCCAAGCAATGCTGAGCAGGCTAGCGTTTGTGTGTCTGCATCAAGTCACACCACATCTGATTGTCATTCAGCTTGCTTGGGATATGCAGCGATATACCAGTGAGTCATGCGAAGCCGATGATGATTTTGCTCTTATGTAATCACACAGTACAGTGTGCACAATGACTCTTCAGAATCCGAGTGTTTGCATTACGCCCACAGTTGCCAGCCTTGCTAAGCAGCCATGACCACTGGTCCGCAGCTGGAGCTCCTGTTGAGACGATTGGTTGCTCTTCGGGTTCCCAAGGCCAGTGTTTGGGGGTGTGGGGTTTCGCATGGCAGTGATGTGGGATTGCCTCTCTGATGTAGCATGTCGCTTCCTGCAGGAGATATTCCTTTGTGTACTTCTTCTGTCCTGGACCTCTTACGTAAACTTGTGTCCGGACACTCCGTACGACATGCTAGAATTCTTCGCTGGTGCTGGCAATATCGCATCCTCGGCGAATGCTGCCGGGTTTAGATCTGCGGCTTTGGACATCGAGTATGACTTTGTTCGTGCTGAGACAAGAAGGACTCGTCTCGACAAACGCAGCCCATTCGATGTAAATTCTGCTTCAGGATTTGCGAGTCTTGTCTGAAACAGAGATACAAAAGCCTCGGCCACACATTTCAAATCAACTCCCAGTCTCCTGCCACTTGATCTCAGGCTCGCTCTCACGATGATCCTGCAAGGCAATTGGTCGCAGCTGTGCGGCTTCTTTGCAATATGCTGCTCCAGCTTCGTTCTGACCAATATGGGTACTTCTCGTCGGAATGTACTTACACCAGAGGGCTTGGAGACAGAACCTACTGTTCGGCGAGCAAACAAGTTGCTGAGCAGGAGACCTTTATGATACAAATATGGACAATCGTGTTAGAGTGTCGTATCAAGGTCTTTTCATCTGCTATCCATCATCTGCTGCAGGACACTACACTTGATGAGTGTGGTTGTATGTGCTGGGGGTACAGTCTTCTTGGAAAATCCAGTGACGTCACTCCTCTTCGAGACGAAGTTCTTCTTAGACTGGGTTCGCCGTATGAGGAAGATCGGGCTCCCCGCTCCTCACCCGCATTGGCATGGGAGCGCACTACAATCATACGTCGTCGTGCTCCTATCTAGCCCCCTTATCCCGAACCTGTGCCAGGTCTACAAGACCAACTTTTGGATGAAGCACTACAACTCACCAACGATGAAGAGGACTACAGTGATCAGCAACAGGTCTTCGGTGCGAAAGTTGGACAAGGGAAAGGTACCAAAGTCTGATCGCAAGTGTCAGTTTCCGACGAGCAAGAAGACCCCTAAGAATGGCATTGTCACATGGACAGCAACTCCATTCCTGAAACAAACACAGTGCCGTGGTGAGAAAAGTTCTGTACTGTAGCATCATTTAGTTTTATGAGCGCCAACGGTGGTGTAGTGTCGTTTTTCTGAAGCCCAGGGAGTACACTCCCTCCTTCGCCCGGGCCATCGTCGATATGCTGCCCAGACTACAAGCGCAGGATGTGAACATACCAGTCGTTGCTAGGACGCATGTTCTTATTTCTCCATGCACTGCTGATAGCAAAAAACACTACAAAACCCAAAGCCCTGCATCTGATAAAGGGTGTAATATATATATATATATATATATATAATAGGTGTGTTGCTTCCTATACTAGACGGCCTGCAGTGGACATAGGGTATATAGTGGTCATAGGGGTTTAGGGTTTATAAATTTTCTTAGGGGGGTTAACTTTATCGGGTTTTACCCAGGACTTTGCTGCTGCAGAGGGGCTCTTTGAGCTTTTCGTTGCGACCCGAACTTCGTCTGCCCTGGTTCCAATACGCACCCCCTAGCCTCGACAGAAACCCTCTGAGACGTAGACCCAGAAGTAAGGTTGGAGAGAGCAAGCGCTGGGAAATGGGGTTTGGGGGGTCCTGGGGCCTATATGCTCATGATGCTGGCTTAGGGAGGCTTTCCGCAGGGCACAGGGAAGGAGAGGGAGGGAGGAGAGGGGGAGAGGGGAGGGGGGAGGTTGGGGAGGAGGGAGGGCCCTTGAGACAAACGCTGTTGATGGATGATATCCTGCATTATCTCATCTATATTCTTGCAATGTAATTATCCCATGATCGTGCAGATCTCAGGACTCAGTCCATGAAGCGCATTCGGTTTGTATATACCACCATGTAAGCCGCTCAGTAAGTGAAACCCAAATCTAGCTGATATATGCTCTAAACCTACGGGCTTGCTAAAGGAAGCCACGATGGAGCCTGACACCGAACCCAGGAACGCCTCCAAAAGCCCACCCAAAACCTCAGAACACCCAACGCCGGGCCACGTCCTCCGAAGCCCAACTGCTCAGGATACAGACACTCCGCTTCATGAGCTATGTGGTCGGTTGGCCTGGGAAGATGAGTCTTCCCCCGGGGGCCTTTCAGAAGTGGTTCAGTATCTTCGTGGGGGTACCGCTCTACATATTCCTCCTGAGTGGCGAGGGAAGGTACCATCGCTGTTCTGAGATTTTTGGGTCTCGACGGTGTAATTCGGGAGGTCTGCTTAATTCGACAGGTAGATGGATTGCTTGCAAGGGTGCCCGTTCACACAGATACATACGTCCGATACCAGCAAAAGACCGTGGCAGAGCCTTCAACAAATCCCACAAGGTTCGCTAGAAAGCCGTTATCCTAGCACGCCAGTAGCAGGTCTCGAAGAAAGGGTCGGGGTAGTGGGAGGCGCCTCGATGCTAATTGGCCAAACAGGCGGGTGCTTAAGCAAAACCACTTAAGTGGTTTTGCTTAAGCACCCGCCTGTTTGGCCAGGTGCCTTTGCGAAATCCCAAGCCATAAGCAAACCCCGGAACAGACCCAAATCGTCCGTCGATCATGTCAATCGGAGAAACAAAGCCTGAATGCAAACAGAAACCTGTTATGTTCATGGCAAGATACCCGAATTACACCCAAAAAGCCTGAAGTGTGCCTGAATTCCTTGAAGTGCAACGCATGTGCGAGCCGAAAGCCTGAAGTACACCCAAAATGCCTGAAGTGAGCTGCACATGGAAAAAAATCCCTGAAGTATGAGGCAAATACCACCCAAAAGCCTGAAGTCACCAAATATAACCCTGAAGTATGAGGCGGAATTGCCCGGAAATGGGGCGGAATTAAGCGGAATGAGGCGGAATTATGCGGAGGCCCATTTCTGCCAATCTAACTAACAAAAAAAAGCCTGAAGTATTCACCCTCCACGACCCAAAAGCTTGAAGTGACATATCAGAAGCTGTCATAAATTCCTGAAGTGGCGGCCCAACACACCGATCAGCACGTATGAGGAGTGCTGTGCCAAGTAGGCAGTGGTCAACCTCTACTTTAGAGGAAGGCTTAGGCTGTGTTTCGAACATGGTGGCCTCCATGGGTGCCCCAGAGCACGGCGATGCACGTGGTGTTCGACGCCAGCTGGAGGATGGGTTCGATCTAGGGTTTTGTTTGTGTTCAGTATACTTAGGATGATAGAATGGTTACCCGGTTTGCAAAGGAGGCCGAGGAGCTGCTTCGAGAGATTCGAGAGCGCAAGAGATTGAAGGGCAAGGGTTGTGGCCGATCAGATCCTACAGAAATTGGGGACGGTGAGCCTCCAAAGCTTCTGATGATACAGGACACAGCAGATCGGCTGCAACCGGATATGTTTACAGTGTACAGTCTTATATATACTTATACCGAACCAGTACATATTATATATATACAGGAACACAATATTTAGGGAGGGTTGTAATTGCATGGCCGGGTCTCGTGGCTCGCTGCCCTAGTCGGCTCTCAAGTATCTGCATCTGCATGTCGTGGGTGCCTTCCACATGTCCGCTGTTGTTTGTGTATGATGCAATGCCCGCCTATCTGCCTTCTCTTATCTTTCTTTCTATATATATATATACTTTATACCTGCCTATCTACCGACTTTGTCGACCTCTCTATCTAGTCGGAACTAGCTAACTTGTGCACAAACTATGTGCTAAAATATCTCTAATACACCTATCTGTCTAACTAGTATGAACACGACGAGCAAATGAAGTAGTCAATGAATGCTGCACAAATGAATGTAGGAGTACATGTGTGTATCTATGTAATGTAATGTAATGTAACGTGTATAATGTACTGAAATGTACTGGAAAGGCAAGTATATGTATGTATGTATGTATGTATGTATGTATGTATGTATGTATTTATATATATATATATATATATATATGTATATGTATATGTATATGTATATGTATATATATATATATATGTATATTTATGTATATTTATGTATATGTATGTATATATATATATATATGTATATATATGTATGTACATGTATATTTGTATATGTATGTGCATGTGTGTATATATATACATATATGTTTGTATATGTGCATGTAATACAATGAATGTACCACCCAACGCGAGGCCTTAAACCAGAAGCACCCAGGTTGAACTTCCGGACACCCTTCGTGACAGCCCTGCTCCCTCTCCTGTGCCTCTTCGCAGTGGAGCTTCCTCTTCCGGCCTCAGTGATGAAATTGGACAGGATAGGCAGCTAGAGAGGCATGAGGAGCCTAGGAAGGAGAGTGCAAGCAAGCCAGCAACTGGAGACGGCAAGGGTTCTGCTGCTCCCCAGCCGGAGAAGACTGTTGAGCCAGCTCAGCAGCAGCATCCCCCATCCTCAGCGCCCAAGCCTGACTCCTCCAAGAGCCTGCCCGGTGAGTTGGCCAACCCAGTTCCAAAGCATCCTGCTTCCGTTGCAAAGCCCCATGATGCAGCTGATGCGGAGCTCAAACCTGAGCATCCCGTCTCCGCTTCTGAAAATCCACCCAGTCCCGCCGCAGGAAAACCTGAGCCGTCTGAGCCAGTTTCCAAGCCGTTGCCGTCAGTTGCGCCCGAGCCAGAGCTGCCAGAGCTTCTGACAGGTGAGGACCATGACGGGGATGCCGCTTCCATGCTAAACATTCCGGATCTATGCGACAAGCAGGCTCCATCTCCGCCGCCTTCGGAGATGAGCCTGTCAGACGGTGCCATTGATCGCCGAATGAGGCGGGTTTTTACGGCCCGGGTCGATGGAACGGTCAAAGTTCCCCAGAAGTTCGTTGATCAATGGCGCAAGCGGGGAGATGCCCGCAAAAGCCTGCAAAAGATATTCGCGAGCTGCGGATACAATCCGGACCGGGGTGGTTTGGACATGTGTATATACCGATCATCCTTATTTCTCCAGCCCTGCAAGCCAAACCAAACTGACAATCACCTTATAAAACCTTTACAGCAGGGGAGCCCTAGAACAACAGTTTCAGCGACTGCATGTTGTATCATGTACAGAGTTCGTGTAGAGCCAGAGAGTGTTTTGTCCTTTTCGCGGTGTTATCAACATTGTGTCACCTGTGATGCATACGTGTCATATACATATACACATATGCATACACACAGATATCACCAATCCATCATACATACATGCATATGTATACATACATACATATTACATACATACATACACATGTTGTATACATATATATATATATACAGATGTACACATCTATATACACATAGAGAGAGAGTATATGGTATGACATGGTGCTATATGAGGTGATGTGATTTGGTATGGCAAGATAAGGTATGATGCGGTATGATTTGGTACGTGATGATATGTTACTGTATGGTATGGCATGGGATGGTAAGGCATAGTATGGTATCTATAGTGTGGTATGTTACGATATGGTTTCGCATGACCTTGGCTCGGTATGGTATGAAATGGTACATGGTATGGTTTCATGTGTGTTACGATACGATACGCAAAGACACACGCACATGTATAATACAAACAATATATACACACATGTTACACACGGACCGTGCGCTGCAGGAAGCATTTATTCAGGAGCTTGAAGAGATTCACGAGACCTATGAGGAGGATGAATTAACCATAGAGGGCGAGTACACATCGGAAGCGACGATGCGCGAGTGGGGGTGGAGCGAGAGCCTTGTTAGCCTACCATGATAGATCGTACTGTGTTATGTAGATTTCATCCAAACTCGCTTCAGCTGAGGACCCGCATCGCGGCTGTCAAGAAGTATTGCGCGAGCAATCCAGGTCGCTTCATGAGGCAGAACCTATTTCAATCCCGACAGTATCCCGAAATCCTTATAAATAGACTGAGCCGCCCATAAGCCCTTGTGTGTACCATGTAGCCGACAGTATCGCCTCAAAACCTAAATCTGAACCAGCTCAGCCGTCCATATAAGCCTTTGTGAATGTACACCGTGCTGTAGACCCTGGAAACCCTCGACATAGTAACCACACCTGAGCTCGAACAATAACTTAGTCTCACAGGCGGGACACCTACGAAGAGGGGCTGATCCTTTACTGGTGTGAGAAGGCGATCAAAGCCACGCACAAGTAATCTAGCTGCACTTTCCGACATATATGATACAATCCTTTCCAGATCCCTATCCGCTCCAAGGCAGGGAGAGCGCCATATCCGGCGATCGACGTCTAGGTTCCAGGCCGAAGGCGTGGCGGGCGACTCCGGTGAACGCATTGGCCCGATTAACTCGCCTTGGGAAGGTGGCTTGAAATGGGGGGTTCGGGTTGGGTTGGCTAAGCTTTGGTTTTTCAGCTTCTACAGTATATAGGTTTCTGGCGATCATCGTGGAGTGTGCATCAGTCACTCAGGACAGGAGGAAATCAAGCCCGCTGAGGCCGCTGGCACACCCAATAAGGAGGCCCTTGACTTGAGGAAGCGGGCAAATGTGCCAGAGATTGATCCCGACGCCCTTCCCAGCTCTTATTGCCAGAAGCTTCTACTTTGCCTTACCAAGCGGACCAACAAGCTCCAAGACATCAGGGATGAGTGCAAGTCCACGAATGACAAGGGAGAGAATACCCTGACCAGCTCCCAGAACAAGAAACTTGCACGCCGTATGATGTGTACAAAGCTCCCTTATCAAACCCTGAACCTAATCCGTATAGCAAACCCACGCCCTGGTAAAATGTCTGTGCAACCCTATATCTATAGACTGTATGCAGAGAACCTTAGCAAGAAACGGTGCCCGTACTAATCGGATCTGTGGCTTCAGTGCCTTCAGATGTTCTATATGGGGCTATAGGGGTTTCGGACATTTAGGGTTGTCTGTGTTGAACTCAGAGGCTCCAGCCAGCCATGTCCATCCAAGGATGTTCAGCAAGCTTGGCAGTGTCATCGCCGACCTGGAGTCAATGCAGGAGAAAATCGAGGAGATTCACACAGCCGGGGTGTGCGATGGTTTTACTGCCGAGTGTCTCCGTTTGCAATAGATCCTCCAACCTGTGTAATCTTCAACCCTCAATGCTATGCAACACCTTGTCCTAACCGACATACTAAGACAGTCTAGCCTTCGTGCAGCTAGTTGTCTCGATTCTGCATATATAAAGAGCATGCAGGGATAGCCCAAGTTTCTGTGATTGTCATATAGCGGCTTCGTATTTTGTTGGCCCGTCACCCCTATCTCGTTCTGTGTTTCTGTAATCTCGACCCTCTCCCTCTCTCTTTCCCTCCGTCGCTCTCTCTATCTCTTTCTTTCTTTCTCTCTCTCTCTCTCTCTCTCTCTCTCTCTCTCTCTCTCTCTCTCTCTCTCCCCCCTCTCTCACTTTTTGCTTTGTGATTGCAAAGGCATGAGGATGAGCTACGCAAGTGCATCCACGGTGTCAAGCTGAAGCTCCACGACTGCAGTTAAATAGGAGGCTGGATGCTCGATCTTGTGTGGTCTGAAACCAAGGGCTGTGGAGGCTCTCATGCTGGAGCCCAGAGCAAGGACAGTGTGCACAACCTGCTACGCATTTGTCCAGTTCGCTGTGTTCCGAAGAATCGGTTAAATTGGCTGTCTGGCAGGACAATGCTGCCCCGTGCCAGCGATGCAAAGCCCAAGCTTACTCCCAAGGCCAAGGCTTCGGGTAAGGCGGCCCCGAAAGTGAAGCTTGTAAAGGAGGCGCCAAAGAAACCGGATCCTGCTTTGGAAACCCCGCAGTCCAAGCGGAAGAAGGGCTAGATTTTGTATTTATATCGATGCATGTGTCATGACACGTGCAAATCTTCATGTGCACCTGGTGCGATGGCCCTCCGAAGCAGCTGAACTCCCATATTATGGTAATGTGGTAGAACTAGTATAAGAACATCTTCCCTGTTGCAAGCCCCAAATATGCAATCCTAAAGAGAAGCTGGGCTTCCGCACCCAATCCAGTATGTAGCTTTGGCCACTTAGGGCCTTCAGGAATGAGCGAGCGCACGCAGCATCTAAAAGACGAGATTGCAGTCAGCAGTTTGAGATATGCATATACAAAAAACCTTGGTTGTACTGTTATGCCAGGCGATGAAGCTGATTCAAAACCTGGTCATCTTCTCGAAACCCTCGCTGAGATGGTTGCTGATGGAGTTAGCTTCTGAGCTTTCTAGTCGTCGTGCTTCTTTCTATGCCTTTGACAATGCGCCAGTCACAAACTTGATGGTGCCGAGGTCCCAGCAGCCGCAATGGCCAGAGTCAGCGAAGCGGCTGTGTCGGATGGCCTGCAGGGCATAGCTGTGGGAGATGCTGCGAAGGCTAATGTCAACAATGCCGAGAGAGCGGCTCATCATTTGTTCGCACAGTGGGGACTGCGACTGAATGTTCCCATCACTTACATCATTCTGAAGGATGGCAGCCAAACTCTGAAGTTTCCTATCTTGAAGCCGTCAAACTGGATCAGAGCGCTTTTGCGGTCACATCCATCGGCACTGTTTGGGAACTGCAAGTTGGAAGAGGCTCCCCACAAATGCAGCAGCTTTTGGAAGGCTCTTTATCAATCCCAAAGCACGCATGAAATATTCAGGCGGTTCACGCCCGAAGAGGTGGGGGCTGTGCTACCTATTCTTCTCTATGGGGACGAGGGGACGGGTTCAAAAAAGCAGCCGATAGCGATTGGCAGTTTCGAGACTGTGTTTGGTATGGAAACCACTGAAAGCCGCAAAAAAACCAAGCGGCCCAGATTTTGCGATTGTGCCCAACATTGTGCTGCTGAAACACCTGCTGGCCACTGCTGCCAGGTGCCTGATCGATGGCCCCGTGCTGCCAGTGATCAGGACTGGTCACTGTCGGATCATGATCTATCAGAACTTATGTGCCAGTGGCATGCCACTTCCGGCCACTCTTTTTTGGCACGTTATCTGAATTATGTCATTCCGACTGCCTCCTTGGATCTTGGCCCTTGGGTACTTGATGGCGTCCAAAAGGCTATTGCTGATGACCTTTACAATTTATTTCACACTGGACTTGTTGTTGATGGCCGGCAGTACTATGTCGGGCTCGTCGGCATGAAGGGGGATGCCAAGTGGCATGCCCGTGTGGGTATGTTTACCCGGAGCTATTTGCATTTAGGTGACGTGGCAAATTATGAGATATGCCATGATTGCTTAGCTGGCAACGACGATTACCCGTTCGAGGAAACGGGGCACAATCCGGCCTGGGTTCAAACGATTGGTGACAGTGAGCCATGGGATGCACCCGGTGTATTCGAGACAGTTCCCTTCGACAACACTTTCCCATCATTCAAATACAAGAGAGATCTGCTGCACACATTTAAGATTGGACTGGGCAGGGACATCTGTGGCGGAATAATCATGCTGCTGTGTAGATTCTTCGGTCTTTTTGATTATCCTGGGGATTCGAAGGGGGTGCTTCAGAGGCTTGGTCGAGCGCATGCTCGGTTTGCAATGTGGGCATCCGCTGAGAAACACACTCCGCATCTTCGCAAGTTTACGAAAGACTTTATGCACCACAAAACTTCCCAATCCTATTCTTTTACTGCTTCCAAAGGCTCTGACACAATCCTTTTGCTGCAGTGGCTGCGCCTTGAGTGTCGTCTCGGAGTCCAGAAGCTCGCAGGCCATCGCAGCCTCAACATGTTGAAAGCTGCAGCTCAGATTTGCGAAGCTTCTACCAAGATGTTTTGGCTGCTTTACAACCACGGGTTATGGATCCCAAGACGTTGCATGCAGATTGTACGAGACAACATCCTCCGTGTAGTGCGAGGGTACAGCTACGTTGCACAACTATGTTGCGAAGAGAAGTTCGCCGCATTCAGATGTAAAACAACTTTACATTCTGTCCACCATTTTGCGGTGGAAATAGACATTGCATTGCAGAGGGGCGCCATCTGCTATCTCAATCCACTGGTCCACGACTGTAGCCAGTCGGAGGATTTCGTTGGACGTACTGCAAGAACAGCGCGAGCCACGCATGGACGGACACTGGCACTGAGAACACTTCAGCGGCATCTCGTGAAATCGAAAGCAATGCTGCGTAAGTTGAAAGCTTAGGACGTGGCGGGACGCACCGTGTGGAAAGAACAGCTTGAGCCAATGTCCGGTTACGGGGATAGGAGACACACTGGGTTTGATGTCTTACATCTCGGGAGCTAGCTTTTTCGGGTTGGAGGGTTAGTTGGGTTTGCCGGCTTTGCCGCATGTCTGCTCGTCTTCGGAGCAGCTGCACTGGAGGTGCATGGGCCGTGGGCTTTGACTCTGTGTTCTGTAAACCCTATCCCACTATAGACCCGAAATCTCAAAGATCAGTGAACAAGGTTCAGAGCCAATCGCAATTATCAGTTCAGTGTCTGGTTCGAGGCTCACATCTTGTGGCTTTCGACTTTGTACGGTATCAATGGTACAGGCCTGGGAATGGATTTGTAAACGTTAAAGAAACTTGTCGTATGGTACATGTAGCATATACTTGCAACTTCCAGTGGCTGTTGATAACTGGAACCACTTGGATTCGCAGAAATCTCCTTAAGCTAGTTTGGTTTGGGTGGGGCTGTTTTGCCTTGGAGATAGTTCAGGCATGGCTGTTTTGGTTCTGTGAGGCTGTTCTGGTGTGGGTGTGCTTGTTTTGAACGACAATAGGTTTGGTGGCTGTTATTTTTCGCAAGCCGGTGGTCTAGGTAGGGGTTCAGGGGTTTAAGGTTAGGGGTTTAGCGCTTTAAGGTTTGGGGTTTAGGGTTGAAGGGTTTAGGGATTAATTAGGGGTTAGGGCTTAGGGGGGTTAGGGTCTCGAAGGTTTAGGGCGTAGGGGTTGAGGCTGTGTGGAATTTAAGGTTGGGAGTTTAGGCTTTATTTAAGTAGGCAGGGTTTAGGGAGCCTATAAAACCCTAAACCGAAACCCCCGAACCCTAAACCCTAAACCCTCCTGAAGCCCTAAATCCCAAACCCGAAACCCTAAACCCCTAAACCCCTAAACCCTGTAAAGCCCTAAACCCTGAAACTGAGGCGACTTGGCCTCTGCAACACGAGGAAAAGGCCCCAGCACTGCCGACTCTGCCGCTGCCTCGGCGCCTCCGGCTCTGGTTTAGGGGTTTAGGGTTAGGGGTTAGGGGTTTTCTTTGGGTTTAGGGTTAGGGGTTTTCTTTGGGTTTAGGGTTTAGGGGTTTAGAAATGATGGGGTTAGGCTTTCGGGTTTTCAGGCTTGGGGCTTTGGTGTACATCCGGTTTAGGGTTACAGGTTCTACGTATTTGGTAGGAAGCAACTCGATCATTCGAGCTGGTTCGAAGATGGCTCCGGGAGAACCTTGGGAGTTTAGGTAGAATGCCTGACCCTAAGGCTCAAAGTGGCCCAAAAGCCTTCCAAAAATCTTGCCTTTAGGCCCCAAGGCCGTAAAATATACGTCCTTAGAGCCTTAGCCTAAGTTACCGGGCCAAGGAGGCTGAGGCCTACGCAAGCGCAAGCGAGAGCCAAATACTCGGGGCTCCTTAGGAAGGCGAACAAAACTTGCCTTTATTGGGAATAGCCATTACGGGCCCTTAATGATTAGAATGGGATTTTGCGGTATACTATACTTCAAATATATTCAGGACCCACCAGAATACTGTAGAGGTAATTTTTTTAGGCCCTGTATCCATTAAAACCCAAAAAGCAACCAAGAGCCTTGCAGCAAACTCCTGTGCCCGGGGAGACCTGTACCCAGACGAGTCTGAGAACTTGCGGAAAGCATATAAGGCGTAAGAAGAAAAGCGATAGTGGGGTAGCTATGTAGGGAGTCCCAGCTATCACATATAGCCAAGAATAAATCAAGCCTAAAGCTGGCCTGCTGCCACAAGGGACATTACCTTGCCGCTGGTCTCCTGGTAGGGCTTCACGCTTTATGGGGGGCCTTCAGGCTGTAGCAGCGTTCGGGCTTGCAGGTTATTGTGGGGTGTGAAGGATTTCAGAGATTTTGGGTGGTGTTGGGGGTGTAAGGGTTTGTGGGTCTTTAGAGATTACCGGTCGTAGCGTGTATAGCGGGAACCGAACCCCACACGGTGCGGGATCCAGATTGTCTTATGGCCGCGATCGGACGAACCGGCGGCCCTACACCCCAAGCCTTCACATAGGGACCTTAATGATCAGAACAGAGTTTTGGGGCATATTATCGTACAAGAAAAGGGAACTCTCAGGGACAACTTTAGCAATGATTTCGACCCCTCCCTTACAGACAACCAGACCTCGGCAGAATCGGCAAAAGGAGCCCTTATCGTTGCTCTAGAACTTCTAAAGAGACCTTCTAGAACCTTCAGAGAGCGATTTTCAGAAGGAGCCATGCCCTCAAGAACCTGTAGAAGAGCTCTTATCAGAAGGCGTCCTTCGGCCGCGTAAACCCTTAGGTCGCTCCAAACCCTGAACCCACTCGTAGCTCATACTGGTTCCAATAAGGGACAAGTCCCAAAAAAAGCAGTATCCAAGCATGGCACTCCACAACCCAGCTCCAAACCCCTAATCCCTAAATCCCTAAACCCTAAATTTTAAACCCTAAATCCTAAACCTCTATTCCCCTAAACCCTAGCCGCCCTAAACCCTACCCTAAATCCTAAACCCCTATTTCCCTAAACCCTAACCGCCCTAAACCCTAAGTCCTTCAGGCCGTCAAGCTTCAAACCATCGAGCTTCAAGAGCGCAAAGGTGTCGGACTTCGTTTCGGCCCTGGCGGAAACATGCCCTGGGGTTTAGGGTTCCGGGGTTCAGGGGTTTAGGGTTTGGGATGGTTTAGGATGGTGTAGGGGTTTAGAGGTTTTGGGGGGGTTGGGGTTTAGGAAGTTTAGGGGTTTAGTATGGTCTACACGTATGCCTCAGAAGGGGTAAGCCGAAGCACAAACTGGAACGAGTAAGACGGTGCAGGATTTGAACTGAAAGAAATCAACCAAGTAAGCTCAGAGTGCTGCGACGACAACGGCGAGTAGCTGAGATCCGAAACCCTAAGCCTGTTTAGGGCTTGGCTTTAAGGCTAGGTTTTGTATTTAGGATTTGGGTTTAGGGAGGCGGAACAGTTAGCAAATTCTCAGAATATCGGATGTGTGCTTCATGTGGATGGGGCTCAATTCAACAACCAGTCGAGCTTTTACGAAGTCGCGATCGTAAGGAGTACAGAAATGTGCTCTAGCTTCGCGAGGATGCTTCAAAGCTAGGGTGATGAACTCAAGATTTGCACGGCTGTGTAGGTGTTGCCCTGATGCTAGTGGCGCTCGACACTTCCACCCATCACTAGAAGGTCTGGGGGGGAGCTTCGCAAATGGGTCAAAGTCCCAAGCCCTGACCGTACACTGCCATAACCTTTTTTGTTTAGGTCAATATCACGATCCCCCCAAATAGAATTCACGGGAACCCTGCAAAAAATCGGTGTAGTTCAAGGCAAGCCTTACTCCTTCCAGCGGTCTCCACTGGCTTCTGCAATCGTTTCTTCTTCAATGCCCATAGCGCTCAAGCCGCCAGGCAACAGATGTCTGACAGATGTCATAGATCGCACTGGACCTACTCGTCATCGCCAGCGGCAGCCGTCGTCGACGAGCCCGCTCCGCCGAAGCGACACCAGTCTCTCTCAAGCCGCCGAGCATCGCCCTCGGAGCCCCCCCCACACTCCAACCAAGGCTCCAGGCTCTTGATGAGGTCGCCAGCCCGCCCCCACCTGCTGCAACTCCGGCGTCTCAGCATCCGAAGGAGCTCCAGCTTGTCGCGAAGGCTTACCCATGATGACGAACCTCTAATGAGTCTAAGGACAGTGAAATGTCAAAGTGTCTCTGAGCACGTGCGTGAGCATGTATGCCTGCGTATCATGTGAGTGTGTGTGCGCCGCCTCCCATGTCAGCGCCGCCTACCTTGCTGCTGGCTGCTGTTACCGCATGTGCTCATGTACAGCGCTGCTTGTTGCCCAATAACCCTACATCGCGGATGCCTCCGAAAGCGGCCCTCCTGATTCAGACAAGCTTCTGCAGAAGTGTCAGACATTGGAAGAGTTTTGGGGGTTAGGAGTTTAGGGTTTTTGAGGGTTTGGGGTTTTTCAGGGTGTAGGGTTTGGGGTTTAAGGTTCAAGGCTTGCTCCTTTGCCTCCCAGCGCTAGGAGACGAAGCAGCTGGAGACTGAAGGAGTGATGGAGTGCCTCCACGAAAGTCTCAGGAGGCTCAAGGTTCAATATTACTAGTAGTAGTAGTAGTAGTAGTAGTAGTAGTAGTAGTAGTAGTAGTAGTAGTAGTAGTAGTAGTAGTAGTAGTAGTAGTAGTAGTAGTAGTAGTAGTAGTGTCAGTATGGGCATTCGTACTAGTATCAGTAGTAGTGTGATTGGTACCAGTATTGGCAACAATGGTACTAGTAATAGTGGTAGTTTTTGTAGTAGTATCAGTACTGGGCATAGTATAAGTATTGGCAGTAGTATTGGTACTGATACTAGTTTCAAACTTAGTATTACTTAGAAGTATAAGCATAAGAAATTGTATTACTGGTAGTATAGCAGCCAAAACTTGACGGTTTACCAGCCACCTGAAGCAATAGGTGAGGCAGCTCGAAGCCCGGTCTCTAGAGCAACCATAAGCAAGATTCAGACCAGAAGTGTAGTATAGGGGCCTAAATAATTACCAATACTACTGTGGGGGTTTCTTAATATGGTTATAGCGAAGGTATGATCTCCTCCAAAACCCTATTCCAATTACTATGGCCCCTACACAAGTCCTTTCTGGCTGGACACTTGGAAATTAATGGGACCTAGCATGCACTGCTACAAGCTATACACATACATTATAAGTTTAGCCGCCTTATCAGAAGACCTAGCTACTCAGCCCTCTAAACCTCCAAGCAACTCCCGGGTCGGCGTATATAAACCTCCGAAGATTCGGACGGATGTCTTGGACCGAGTCTTTTCATCCAGCGCTTACGGTTTATAGGGTTTAGGGTTTGAAGCAAAACCCTATTCAGAGAGTGGCTGGGTAGGGCTATAAGAGCTTGTGTTTGATTCAGATCTGTCCCATTCTGAATGTGCTTTCGAAGTAGAACCCATAACTCCCATCATGCACAAGAACACATGGTGAACAAACTACAATCCCTAAAGTTCTCAACCCTTTGCGCCGGGGCTGCCTAACGACAACCTGGATTCTGAGCTTCCTGCGAACAGCGACGCGCTCTGCCGGGGCAGCGTGTTGCTGCTCAACGGCCTCGCAACCAAAGCTGCAACAATGTTGGCAACAATTATGACAGGAATCATCGGAATCATCACAAGAACCGTAGCAACACGTAAATTTCAATACCACGAACTGCAAGATGCCACAAGGACAGAAACAGCATTTATTGCAAAAGATCAACAGCAACACAAGGACGACACTTGCAGTTCCATCCGACGACATGTGTTCCGCTTTGACTGCTCAGAGCTGCAGGTTAAGACTTCGGATCATTGGGGTCGAGGTGTACTGCGAAGCTACTACTACTACTACTACTACTACTACTACTACTACTACTACTACTACTGCTACTACTACTGTTACTACTACTACGACTACTACAACGACTACTGCCACTACTGCTACTACTGCTACTACTGCTACTGCTACTGCTACTGCGACGACGACTACGACCACCACCACCACCACCACTACTACGAAGAATCCTAGTCATAATGCTGTTAACTACTGTCTACAGGGCTGGAGGATTCTCTTCGGGATTTGGGACTGAAAAAGAAGGGAAGTGCGTCCTGAGTGCGAGTCACCAGAAAGGCGACCCCTGAACCCCAAACCCGGAAACCCGTGAACCACCAAACACCAACCACCCCCTCCCCCCTCCAAACCCTAAAACCCGAAAGTACCTCCTTGCAATCCAGAACTGCACAATTCGCTCGTGCTGAGAGGTTAGGGCCTACCTGGACCCTACTTTTTTGAGGTTCCTTAGTATAAAAATTGATTTCCTCACAAGAAGCGTATCTTTTTAGGGCTTATTCATTACATATGATTTCCTTATCGCAATCCTTAAAAAGGTAGGTTGTTCGGGGTTGGGCAGGGTTTGGCCTCGAGTTTAAGCTTTCCGTGGCACACTGCGCTTTAAACCGCTCAACAAAATAGCCCAGAATGGGAACCCGAAAGCACAGCCCCAAGCCCTAAACCCTAAAACCATATAGAATCGAAGCTCACAGGTTTAGGACTTAGGATTTAGGGTTTCGGGTGTTGAAGGCTAAGGGCTCAGTGTGTACCCTTAACCCCCCAAACCTAAAACCCTAAACCCTAACCGTGCAAACCCAAACTCTGAAGCTCTCAACCCTGCCTTAACCGCTATATTAACCATAGAACCCTGACAGGCACCTTTGAAGAACCCCTATCAAAGGAAACCTAAGCCGTAAACCCTGAACCCTCGACCCCAAAGCCCCGAAGACCCTAAACCCTATACCCTTAAGGGCACTACAAGAGCTCTTTTGAAGGAAACCTGGCAGGAACCCTTTAAAGGAACCCCTACAAGAATCCCCGTGTAGCAAAACAAGATCTGTCGACTGGTACCTCCAGGCTCGCCAGTGGCGCCCGCCGGTGCCCAGCGGCCACGGCAGCGGCGATGCCTTAAACAAGGGCCTAGGGCTCTACAGGGTTTGGGCTTGGGGTTGAGGGATTGACGATGACGAGGGACGCTGGCTTCGCACCTAAACTCGTAGACTCCTAAACCCTACATTAAAAGGGAATAACATACCTTTTAAAGGACTTGTATACAGAAATCATCAGAAGGAAGCCTAAAAAGGTAGGTTATTCAGGGTTAAGGTAGGCTCTGAACCTTGGCACCGGCATGGTCGAGGCCCCCACTGTCCTGTGCTGCGTTGCTCTGCGGCCGCACCTGAGGTGCTAAGAGGATATGACCCTAGTCTTCTCAGAGCTTTCGGGTTTAGGGGTTTAGGATTTAGGGTCTGGGGGTTGAGGGGTTTAGGGTTTAAGACTTAAGGTGTGCGGTGTAAGTATTTTTTGTCGGCCCTAAGGTTAGGGGGCTAAGGGTCTGGGGGTGTACGTGTCAGAGTGCTTCCGGGTTTTCTACAATCAAGGAACTTGATGGAGTATATCAGGATATCTTATCATCTAGGTTTTAATCAGAGCATAAGACGGAAACTCTCTCTTGCTTGTATGACCCTATAGAATTATCAGACTCAGACTCTTCATGGTGACGCATATTCAGCTACTTATACTTAACACGAACCAGGTTTGGGGTTTGGGATCTACAGCATATCCCCAAACCCTAAACCCTAATCTATGGCTTCAGGATGAGGTTCGAGGTTTGAGAGCTGAGAGGTTCAGGTTGTGGGATCTAGAAGCCAACAACCCCAAACTCTGTAAGCCCTAACAGAAGCACCATCCAAAAGCCGAGTCGCGGCATCGCTGTCAGCAAAGAAAGCCGCGTCTGGTGGGGCTCGATGAGAGCCCTTAGATCTCCACCGGCTAAAGAGCAATGTGGCAGAGGGTTTGTCAATAAAGTTCCGTTGAAAGGCTTCCTTTAAAGGAACCTTATAAGGTACCCCTTAAAGGAACCTGAAGGGTTCCCTTAAAGGTGTCTACAATGGCTTGCTGATTTGGGGTATTCGAAATCGGGGTATTCGGTACTCTGATGGAGGGCCTTAGGGCTTTAGGGGGGGCAGCGTTTCGGGTTTCAGAGAGCGGCATTGAGGGCGGGCTTTTGGAATTCGGGCCCAGGGTGCTTTAGAGGGGCTTTAGGGCTTTAGGCAAAAAAACGGAGCATTCACACAGCTGCGCGTGCGCATCTGGAACCAGTCTATTACGCTGCCGGATAAGATCCCTCAACCCTACAAATGCCTAACGCCCTATATCCCACCGAAGCCTGAACCCCCAAGCCCAACTTAAGCCACAACACCCGGCACCTGAACCCTCAATCCTGTAGCCCAACAAACCCTATAAGCCCTATAAACCGTAACCCTATTAAACCCTGTAGACCCTACAAGCCCTGTGCCCGACTAACCCTTTAGACCCTATAAGCCAGAAAATCCTTGAAACCCTATGCTATATACCCTCAAAACCCTATAAGCCCTATAAACCCTAAACCCCATACCCTCAAGACCCTATAGTTAAGCCCCACAAATCCTGGACCCTAGACTCTATAGAACCATACCCTATAAACCCTATAAAGCCTAAGCCTAAGCCCTGAAGAGATGCTTGGAACTCGGCCACTTGCACCAAGCTTGGCCCGCGAGCCTGCAATCGGTAAAAAGGCTTGAACTCTCGAGCACTTTCGCCTTCTATACTTCTTACCCCAAGGGTCCAAGTACCCAATAGTCATATACTCCCCAACATCCTAACCTACATAGCTACTACCCTAAAACCGAATACCTAAGTATTGGGTCCTTTGGACCCTTGGGGTTGGGGCTTCTAGCGAAGTGGGTTTTCATTGCTGCTCCTACGGCTGTTGGGTCGTTTTCTGGGCAGAAAGAACTTTGCAGCTGCCGATTCCATGAACTTCGTCTAGTTGCTACCATGCACGAATACAATGAATACAATCACCCAAAGGGTCCTATATACTGTTATGGGGGATACTTCCCTGGATCATAATAGTAATTCCTAATATAGAAACCGTACATTCTACTATATAGGTACATAGGACACTTTGGGTCATGAAGGATACTGACAGGGCGTTCTTACTCCCCCACAGACCCCTCCACTACACTGCACAGTAACTGACTGCAAAGTCTGCTTGGTGGGCTTGCAGGCACAAGAGGCTGCAGGGCATATTATTCATAATGGCTCCCTAGTGTACTTATGATATGGCATATCAATTATGCTACTATACTCAAAGAACCTCGCTCTGATATTGAGGCCTGTATACCACTTACCAAGTAGCTTCTTGAACCGAAGGGTTTGCAGGCTCCGTATTTCAGGGTATGGGTTTTGGGTTCGTTTCGGGGTTCGTGTACGGTTTAGTTCAGGCTTGGGGTTAGACTTCGGTTCAGATTTTAGCGGGGTTTCGGGCTCCGTGCTTTGCGCCCAGGGTTTGGGGTTTGGGGATGCAATCCGCCGACCCCGCTGTCGGCATCTGGAGGGCCCTTCGTGCCTTCTCTCTCCAACCCCACCAGCTCTCCTCCCCCCTCTCTGTTTGCGTTCCCTTTAGCATGCCTTGGAGAGAGTCTGTTACAATCTTCAAGCTCTTGGAAAGCTTTGCCACTGCCCTGGAAGGACCGAAACTGAAACCTTAAGTCCTGGCAGAATCACCAGGAATAGCTAGGTGGCCTAAACCCCAAGGAAGGGTGCTGCTCGAGTAAATCCCCTGGGTACTCTTCCTAAGTCTTCAATTTGACTTCCTAGCCTTTGGGCCCCCTGGGGTTCAGGGCATATGGCGTATAATACCGGGTTTCGGGTTTTGAGTTGAGGGTTTGGGGCTCATAGGGTTTATGGTTTAGGGCTTATAATAGCCAGGGTTCATTATGTGGCTTAGAGGCTTTACTTGAAAGTGACCCTAAACCCTAAATCCTTCTTATTGTCACTTTCATGTTTCCTCCACAAGAAGACGGAAACCCTAAATCCTAAACCCTAAATGCTAAATCCTAAACCCTAAACCCAAACCCTAAGTCCTGAACCCTAAACCCTGAACCCATAAACCCCCAAACCCTAAATCCTAAACCCCAAGCAATAAAACATCCCAAAACCCGCCTCCAGAGCTGCAGCCGGCAACGCCAACACGAGGAGCGAGCCGAAGACCTCATCTTATCTTCCCAAAGGGTCCAACGGTTGATGTCCCTAGCAGAAGCCCTGGCACCCATACTGTTGAGATACCTTATTCAGGGGTCCTTATAATATAAGAATCCTACTATTTGGGGTACTATATTTTCGGAAACTCCCATATAAATCCTGCATTACCCTAAGGACCCTAAACTATGGGAATTATGGTATATTACTTATTATGGGTCATGCAGGATTTATACCATCAACCGAAGTACCTAATCTAATAATCATATGGGTGGTTGTCAAAATTGGGGTCCACTGTTGGGTCCTTATTATCATACGGCACCTATTATTTAGGGTACCCAAAAAGGGATCCTAATTTTGTCAACTACCCACATACTCTCCCAAATATGAACCTACATAACTATATACTATCCTAAACCCAAGTACCTGATTATTGGGGCCGAAGACCCCATCACACCTTCCCAAAGGGTCCTAGACTTCTCGGGGTTTAGGCCCTTAGTGCTTTGGGGCTTAAGGCTTAGGGGTTTAGGTTTTAGGGGTTTAGGGTTTAGGGGGGTATCCGAGATACTTTCCCAAATCAAACTAGTATTTCCTAATATAGTAACCCTACAGTCTACCATATATAGGTACTTAGGACCCTTTGGGTTTTCATACATAGCCCAGGCGTTTGGGGTTTAGGGCTCAGGGTTTGTGATAAACCACTGATGTGCTGAGGTGAGCAACGTTTCTGGCGGTGACCAGCTGCACTAGTCCGTCTAGACGATAGCCCAAATATGCCCAAATAACTAACTCTTGGCGTGCGATCCCTTCAGGAAACGACTATAAGCCCACCAATCGAAGAGTACTCGCCGAACAAGGCTTCACAATCAAAGAGTAATTACATGATTTGATCCAGGACGCGCTGCACGAATCGAGGAAACATCTAGCTGGATTCGGGAAGCTAGATTGGCACACAAGATGATGTTGGTGAGGGCAGCGACGATAAACATCGGCGATGTTGAGGACGCTGGTTTGCTCTGCACACGATTCCTGTTGGCACGCATACCCAAGATTCACGCGTTGAAGACTGCGCAGTAAACTCGGCAACTTCGTAAGCTTCTACATCGTGTGTGCGAGGCCGAGGGAGCTGAGCACAGTAAAGGTAGTTAATTATTATAGCTTGTATTTTGGTATATTCTAGTATATTTATCGTATGTTATGGTATATTACGGTATAGTGCATCGTATGCTATTATGCAATTAAACAATGATGTTGCAGGATCGTTTAGGTTGCACGAACATGCCTTCAACCCCGGCCCCGGCACACGCACGCGCACGCACGCACACGCACACGCACACGCACACGCACACGCACACGCACACGCACACGCACACGCACACGCACACGCACACGCACACGCACACGCACACGCACACGCACACGCACACGCACACGCACACGCACACACGCACACGCACACGCACACGCACACGCACACGCACACGCACACGCACACGCACACGCACACGCACACGCACACGCACACGCACACGCACACGCACACGCACACGCACACGCACACGCACACGCACGCACACACACACACACAGACACACACACACACACACACACACGCACGCACGCACACCCACATCCGGACTGTCAGCCACATTTCCCGTCTTCTCAGGCACCGGGCCATCGTATGTCTGTATCTCTGATGCGCCATGGTGTTTCGCTACCAGGATCCACTTGGCTGAGCCGAAAGCATCCGGATGAGGGCGTGATTGAGGGGTGATGCGCTTGCCCTGTTAGCTGCTTTATCTAAGCATAGCGTGGGGTTCGGGCAAGGGAGGTTTCAGCAGCGGCGTGGACAGTCTTAAAGGTTTGAAATGTTGGGGCTATGCCGGCTATGCCTCAGGGCGAGAGAACCGATGGCCAGTGGTTGTGCCAGCAAGAGTGTCGTTCTGTTCGTAAGAGAATATCGGTCGATGCGACGATACTGCGTAGGCCTTCTCCGAAAACGAATGGCAGTTCTAGAATCATCCACGCTGCAACATGGCCGAGATCATTGCATCGAAAGTTGCACGGGAGGCACGCTACATTATCAGCTCTAAAACCATCAACATGCAACAGCAGAAGCCTGTGTTCTGCCAAGCCCTAGTGGTTCGCAGTACCATACCATATCAAATCATGTCATACCATATCATTTCAGATTGTACCGTGTCACGGTATGCTAAGCAGGCCCGACTCTCTGACATGTCATGACAAGGGCGACCTGGTACTGATCTGGAAGTCGTCGAAGACGATCGACTCTAAATGAAGGCACATGAACGAAGGTATAATCAGAACCACAAAAAGTCGATCACTGCACCTGCTTTTGCAGTCGATGCTTCGAGGCTGTAGGTCAGTGAGACAGAGGCCTTCGGGATCCGTGTCTAAGAGGAACGAAGCACGGCGCCAAGGGCATGAACTCATCTGCAGCGGAGAGGCCTCCCCTGATGTTTAAGGAGAATGTGTTGATTTTCGGATGTCACACACACACAAAGATTTAGTAGCGGTAGGTGTCGGGCTTGAAGGGGCCCTCGACAGGCACGCCGATGTAGTCCGCCTGCTCCTTGCTCAGCTTGGTCATGCTGGCGCCGAGGGATGGCAAGTGGAGGGCGGCCACTTTCTCGTCCAACTTCTTGGGCAGCAGGTACACGTCATTCTTGTACTTCTTGGCCTTGGTGCAGTTCTCCAAGATATCCAGCTGGGCCAGAACCTGATTGGTGAAGGAGCAAGACATCACGAAGGAGGGGTGGCCGGTGGCACAGCCGAGGTTCACCAGGCGGCCGGAGGCCAGCACGATGACACCGTGGCCGTCGGGGAACACGAAGCGATCGACCTGCGGCTTGATGTTCTCCACCTTGATGCCAGGGCACTGCTCCAGATCCTCCATGGCAATCTCGTTGTCGAAGTGGCCGATGTTGCAGACGATGGCGTTGTTCTTCATCTTCTTCATGTGCTCAAGGGTGACGATCTTGAAGTTGCCTGTGGCAGAGGTGAAGATGTCCACCTCACCCACACACTCCTCCAGGGTGACGACCTGGAAGCCCTCCATGCACGCCTGCAGCGCGCAGATGGGGTCGATCTCCGTGATGAGCACCCGGGCACCGGCGCCGCGCATGGCAAAGGCGCAGCCCTTTCCGACATCTCCGTAACCAGCGACGAGGGCACGCTTGCCCCCAATCATCACATCCGTGGCTCGCATGATGCTGTCTGGAAGCGAGTGACGGCAGCCGTACACGTTGTCAAACTTGCTCTTGGTCACGCAGTCCTTATTTAAAAAACTCCGGAAAATCTATTGGGTAAGACAGCACTATATATCTGGAATAGGGACGTCTACAGAAACATGAAGCAAAAACAGCTTCCAATTTTGATCGCCGTCGTTGACGTTGATGGCCGGGAAGAGGAGCTCGCCCTTGGCTGCCATCTCACGCAGCCGATGCACTCCGGTAGTCGTCTCCTCGCTGACACCTTTGCACTTGGCGGCCATGCGGGAGTACTTGGTCTTGTCTGCCTGGGTTTTGAAGTAGCCAGGGAGAAGAAAGTATAGATTTTTTTGTTCATAATTGGTTCCCTTTAAGTAACAGGTCCCAAAAAAGTATTAAAGTATTGTACTCCGAAGCCCAGCTGCTTGAATGGAATCCTTCAGCAGCTGCAGGACGCACTTGAACTCTGCGTTGGTGGTGCTGGCAGGATCCGGC
This sequence comes from Symbiodinium sp. CCMP2592, assembly GCA_905221615.1. Lineage (NCBI taxonomy): Eukaryota > Dinophyceae > Suessiales > Symbiodiniaceae > Symbiodinium > Symbiodinium sp. CCMP2592. Next base: position 723,955 of record CAJNDT010001057.1, read on the forward strand.
AGGCTGCCGTCCTTGGCGAACTTCTCCTCGTACTCCTTGCCCTTGTGGATCAGGAGAGTTGCATCGCCGCCGTCGTCCACCAGCTGGTCGCAGCCGTCAGCTCCCGGCACTGTCATCATCTGCTCGGTGCACCACCAGTACTCCGGAAGGGTCTCTCCCTTCCAGGCGAAGACGGTGGCGGTGCCTGCCTTGGCAATGCCTGCAGCGGCGTGGTCCTGCGTGCTGAAGATGTTGCAGGAGCACCAGCGCACCTTGGCGCCAAGGGCAGCCAAGGTCTCGATCAAGACACCCGTCTGGATGGTCATGTGCAGGGAGCCGTTGATGTTCATGCCCTTGAAAGGCTGAGAGGGGCCGAACTCCTTGCGTGCCGCCATCAGGCCGGGCATCTCATGCTCCGCCAAGGTCAGCTCCTTGCGGCCGAACTCGGCCAAGCCCATGTCCTTCACCTGCAGAGGGGAAGGGAGGCGGGGGAGGCGTGCTACTTTAAGCTTCCGTTGAGAGTACCTATACGCGTTTAGAGAGCGGAGGATAAGAATCAAATCATCTTTCATTGCCGAAAGCTCAACCCCTAGGTTCCATGTTATGCAATGGGAAACCCCACTTAAACTCATGGTTGGCTTTAAGAACTCCTGAACCCCTAAACCCTAAAAGCTCTAGGACCCTGTAGTTAAATCCTATGGTAGCCCAAAACCCTCTGACCCCTATAAACCCTTGAGCCCTACTTAGAGGATCATGGGACCTAGTAAGTAAGGTTATGGGTACCTTAATTGGGGTTATATGTATAGCTACCCTATTTTATCCCTAGTTACCAAGTCCCATGATCCTTTAAGTAAGCGAAATCTCGCCTTGGAGTCCGCCATGATCCAAAACGGGCACTGCTGGAAGGTGGGCTGAAACTCGGCAAAATGCTCGTGAGGATCACGGTTTTCCGACCATGGGTTTAGAGTCAATAGGGTTTGGGGTTTAGCGATTTAGGATTTAGGGTAAAAGGTTGGGTTTATAGGGTTCGGGTATGTTGGATTTAGGGTTTAGGTGTTGAGGTTAGGGCTTGTAGGGTTTAGGACTCATGGCTTCGGGCGTAAGGCTTAGGGTGTAGGGTTTAGGGCTCAGGGTTTCGGGTTTAGGCTCCCGGGGTGCTTGGCGAGGAATGTCAATGAAGGATTGATAGTCTAGTTAGAGTCAGGAGCCCTAAGGAATAACATAGGTAACTATTTAGGCCCCAGTCTAAACCTCTCTATATCGATATATACATAAGTGTATATACATATACATATACATATACTACATCTACATTTACATATACATATACATATGCGTATACGTATACATAAACATATACATATACATATACATATACATATATATATATATATACATACATATACATATACATATACATATACATATACATATACATATACATATACAAAAACATATACATATACATATACATATACATATACATATACGCATACATATACATATACATATACATATACATAAACATATACATATGCATAAACATACACATATACATATACATAAACATAAACATAAACATAAACATAAACATATACATATACATATACATAAACATATACATACACATATACATATACATGTACATATACATGTACATGTACATATACATATACATATACATATACATGTACATATACATATTTACTTATATATATATATATATATATATATATATATATATTAATTATGACAGATCTCATAAGCCCTGACAATTCGAGACGCCTTTTTCGAGGACGCCGGTCGCCTGATTCCTTTGGGAGGGCGGCGGCAGAAGGCATTAAGAGCTGTGGAACTCCTAGTCCCAGGATCGATCATAAGGGTCTTTGAGGGTTTAGGGTTTAGGGGTTTGGGGTTTAGGGTTTAGGGTTTAGGGGTTCCTTTAGAGAGGGAGCTATAGTGAGGTTATTTTAGAGGGTCTTTTAAGGCTTAGGGTTTAGGGGTTTGGGGTTTAGTGCTTCTTGAAGAGATTGGGGTTTCAGGTTTCATAAAGGATGTAGTTGTTGTTTTAAGGGCTTAGGGTTTCTGATCAATCTATAGGGTTTAGGGGTGTAGGGTTTCTTAAAGGTCGTAGGGTTTCTGATCAATCTTTTGAGGGGCCCTGAACCCCAAACCCTAAACCGGGTCCCGGGATCAGACGTCTTTTGAGGGTTCGGGAAGCATCGGAAGCACAGCTGCGAAGGTTGCTCTTGGTCCTGATCAGGAAAAAGATGGGAGACGAGTATGTGTGAAGCGAGCCCAACGAGGAGGAGGAGGGGGAGGAGCAGGAGGAGGAGGAGGAGGAGGAGGAGGAGGCGGAGGAGGAGGAGGAGGAGGATAGCGATGATGTAAGTTCAGGGCTCACGGCACTACCCGAAAGTGGAGGGGATGGGTCTTGAGCTGACGTCACTATAGTCAGTCACTATAGGACTCAGAGAGCCGAGGGCAAGTGCGAGCCGCTGCTCATGGCAGGCTCTGGCGCCGATCACGGGTCTGGTCGGAGCTTCGTGCTACGAGCTCTTCGAAGCCGAGTTTGAGGGCATTATCGGGTTTAGGGTTGCAGGAGCATCGGGTTTAGCATAGTGCCCCGCAGTGTTCCACAAACTTGATAGTGCTGTCACACCTGATCTCCATGGAGACTTATTGCGAGTGAGAGACTAGGCTCCTGTCGTAGCTTTGCAATTGCACGTTTTCCAAGGCTACATTTCCAATATGGGATTCGAGGCTTCGTCGAAACTCGTAATGCCGTCATGCAAAGCGGCAGGCTAAAACAAAGAAGTCGCTTTAAAATGGCCGAGAGTCGGTCCAGGATGACACGCGAGAAGCTGCCCTTTAGTTTCCCTCACATCAGATTTGCTGGTGCAACCTAAAGCATTGGCTTGCAGGCACAAGCCCTATGGCCGGCATGGCTTGTTGCCGTTGAAGTTGACAGCACGACAACTTCGCCGACGATGACTTGGTAAGATTCCTGATGCACCGACTCTACCACGACAACATTGCGACGACTGCCTCTACCACGACGAGAATGACGACGGTCTCCTCGACAGATATCACGTAAGCGACAGCTGTGGCAATCACCAGCGCCCCCCCCCCCCCGAGTGTGGCTTAAACCGGGTCTATTTGGCAGCTGGATGTGTGTGTATTGGCAGGACTCCACGCGCCAGCTGCCAAATAGACCCCATGTGGTGTTCCAGCGCGCCTGGACCCCGGGAATTAAATAATTTAAATCCGGGGGCCTCCCCCGTATTTAAATTATTTAATTGGGGCCAGGAATTAAATAACTTAAATAATTTAAATAATTTAAATAATTTAAATCCTGGGGGAGGGGGGTCCGGGGAGGGGCGGGGCCATGAATTAAATAATTTAAATAATTTAAATCCGGGGGAATCTGCCGGGGCCGGGAATTAAATAATTTAAATAATTTAAAATAATTTAAATAATTTAAATCCTGGGGGAGGGGGGTCTGGGGGAGGGGCGGGGCCGGGAATTAAATAATTTAAATAATTTAAATACGGGGGCCTCGCCCGTATTTAAATTATTTAATTCCCGCGGGGGGGTCCGGACCCGCCCGCCCCGGACCCCCTCCCTCAGGATTTAAATTATTTAAATTATTTAAATTAAATTATTTAAATTATTTAATTGGGGCCGGGAATTAAATAATTTAAATAATTTAAATCCGGAGGCCTCGCCCGTATTTAAATTATTTAATTGGGGCCGGGAATTAAATAATTTAAATAATTTAAATCCGGGGGCCTCCCCCGTATTTAAATTATTTAATTGGGGCCGGGAATTAAATAATTTAAATAATTTAAATAATTTAAATAATTTAAATCCTGGGGGAGGGGGGTCTGGGGGAGGGGCGGGGCCGGGAATTAAATAATTTAAATAATTTAAATCCGGGGGCCTCGCCCGTATTTAAATTATTTAATTGGGGCCGGGAATTAAATAATTTAAATAATTTAAATCCGGGGGCCTCCCCCGTATTTAAATTATTTAATTGGGGCCGGGAATTAAATAATTTAAATATTTAAATAATTTAAATAATTTAAATAATTTAAATCCTGGGGGAGGGGGGTCTGGGGGAGGGGCGGGGCCGGGAATTAAATAATTTAAATAATTTAAATCCGGGGGCCTCGCCCGTATTTAAATTATTTAATTCCCGCGGGGGGGTCCGGACCCGCCCGCCCCGGACCCCCTCCCTCAGGATTTAAATTATTTAAATTATTTAAATTATTTAATTGGGGCCGGGAATTAAATAATTTAAATAATTTAAATCCGGAGGCCTCGCCCGTATTTAAATTATTTAATTGGGGCCGGGAATTAAATAATTTAAATAATTTAAATCCGGGGGCCTCCCCCGTATTTAAATTATTTAATTGGGGCCGGGAATTTAAATAAAAATAATTTAAATAATTTAAATAATTTAAATAATTTAAATCCTGGGGGAGGGGGGTCTGGGGGAGGGGCGGGGCCGGGAATTAAATAATTTAAATAATTTAAATCCGGGGGCCTCGCCCGTATTTAAATTATTTAATTCCCGCGGGGGGGTCCGGACCCGCCCGCCCCGGACCCCCTCCCTCAGGATTTAAATTATTTAAATTATTTAAATTATTTAAATTATTTAATTGGGGCCGGGAATTAAATAATTTAAATAATTTAAATCCGGAGGCCTCGCCCGTATTTAAATTATTTAATTGGGGCCGGGAATTAAATAATTTAAATAATTTAAATCCGGGGGCCTCCCCCGTATTTAAATTATTTAATTGGGGCCGGGAATTAAATAATTTAAATAATTTAAATAATTTAAATAATTTAAATAATTTAAATCCTGGGGGAGGGGGGTCTGGGGGAGGGGCGGGGCCGGGAATTAAATAATTTAAATAATTTAAATCCGGGGGCCTCGCCCGTATTTAAATTATTTAATTCCCGCGGGGGGGTCCGGACCCGCCCGCCCCACCCCCTCCCTCAGGATTTAAATTGTTTAAATTATGTAAATTATTTAAACTATTTAAATTATTTAAATTATTTAATTGGGGCCGGGAATTAAACCCTCCCACCACCCTCTCACCCACCACTTCAAGGGCTAGGGATCCCACACATCTGCGGGCAAAATCTGGCGGAAGTGATCCGCCACCGAGCAAAAAGCCTGTAAATACCGCATTCAACAAAGGGCCAGGGATTTCACACATCTGTTGGCAAAATCTGGCGGAAGTGAGCAGTCGGTACCTCCGCCAGATTTTGCCAACAGATGTGTGAAATCCCTGGCCCTTTGTTTAATGCGGTATTTACAGGCTTTTTGCTCGGTGGCGGATCACTTCCGCCAGATTTTGCCCGCAGATGTGTGAGATCCCTGGCCGTTGTTTTAACGCGGTATTTACAGGCGTTCTGCTCGGTCGCGGCTCGCAGGGATGAGGGGGACACCCCTTGCGCTCTGTGGTTTTCTGATCTGAGTTTTCACAAGACCTTAGGGGGACACCACTTGCGATCTATGATTTTGGGATCTGAGTTCTTACACAACCTTCCCTCCACCTCCTGCCCACGCTACCTCCCAGACACCCTCCCACCACCCTCTCACCCACCACTTCAAGGGCTAGGGATCCCACACATCTGCGGGCAAAATCTGGCGGAAGTGATCCGCCACCGAGCAAAAAGCCCGTAAATACCGCATTAAACAAAGGGCCAGGGATTTCGCACATCTGTTGGCAAAATCTGGCGGAAGTACCGACTGCTCACTTCCGCCAGATTTTGCCAACAGATGTGTGAAATCCCTGGCCCTTTGTTGAATGCGGTATTTACAAGCTTTTTGCTCGGTGGCGGATCACTTCCGCCAGATTTTGCGCGAGATGTGTGGGGTCCCTGGCCGTTGTTTTTAACGCGGTATTTACAGGCTTTCTGCTCGGTCGCGGCTCGCAGGGATTAGGAGGACACCCCTTGCGATTTGTGATTTTGGAACTTATTTGTTATAACAACCTTTAGGGGGACACCACTTGCGATCTGTGGTTTTCGGTTCTGAGTTTTCACAAAACCTTGGGGAGACACCCCTTGCGATCTGTGATTTCGGGATCTGAGTTCTTACAAAACCTTGGGGGGGACACCGCTTGCGATTTGTGGTGTTGGAATTCTTTTGTTATAAAAAGCTTTAGGGAGACACCCCTTGCGATTTATTGTTTTGGAACTTGTTGTTTCAACGAACCCTTAGGGGGACACCCCTTGCGATCTGGGTTTTTGGGATCTGAGTCTGTACAAATCTTGGGGCGACACCCTTGTGATCTGTGATTTTCTCTGTGTTTTTTGCAGAACTTCAAGGAAAAAAAATCTTGCCGACGCAGGGGTAGATGGAGCTCTCTTGTCTTTCGTGAAGTTGAAGGGGCCTGTCTGCTGTGCTGAGATGGACCTCTCTCCCGTCTCATTACATGGGAGGAAGCTCTCAATCATTTCTTGTGGAGGATGAAGTAGAAGACTTTTCTTTTTGGAAGCAAGGGGAGCCCTGGCTTCTCTTGCTAGGAGCGAAGTCTCTTCAATCTTCTTAAGATAAAAGCGACTTACCAAGAGGTAAAGGCTCTCTCTGCTGAAATAAAGCTCTCGTCGCTTACCAAGAATAACTTGGAGTGAGCTCTCTTCCTGCTTCACAGCAGGGTAAGGTAGAGGGCTTGGGCTTCTCGTCTCGTTTTGAAGGCCACGGGGAGGACCGGCCATTCTCTTGTCAAGGATTGAAATTTGGAAAAGCTCTATCCTTCCTTCCTGATCGTACGCTCCCTTCCAAGTTTTTTTCTCGAGGAGGAGATGTTCAGGAGCTGTCGCTGCTGACGAACAGAGAAAGAAGTTTTCTTCTTATCGCCAGAGAGGCAGTCGGAGCTCCCTTCTTTCTCGTGATGCGTTGTTCTTTTGCCACGAACAACCTTTGGGGACTGTTTTCTTGCTTTGGAGCATGAGGTCTTTTCTTTTGAAGGCTGGCGACTGAGGAAGGTATAAGAAATCTCCTCTAGGGAAATCTGCTCTTGCCAAGAATAACTAGGAATGAGAACGCTCTGTCCTCACCTCTTGAGAGATATCTCTCTTCTATCCCTTGGAGAGGAAGTGGTGGCAACATGGAGAAGTTAGAAGGGTTTCTTTCTTGATTCAGAGGGTGGGGAAGAGGGCTGCTCATGTCTTATTGAAGGCTGAGGGGAGGATCGGACTCTTCTTTTGTCGATTGAGAGAGCTCTGTCCTCACTTCTTGAGAGCTATCTCTGTTCTATCCCTTGAGGAGGAAGAGGGGACGACAAGGAGCTCCTCTCTCTTCTTGTCGACTAAGAGGCAGCCGCAGTTCTTTTTGAAACTGGAGATGCTTTGAGCCCTGTCTTCTTCGACTAGAAGCGAGCTCCCTTCGATTCTCTTCAGAGGAGATGGAGACCTACCAAGAGAGGGAGGAGCTCGCTGCTAGAAATCAGCCGAATGACTTGGAGGGACTCTCTCCGTGTTTTCGTTGAGGGTTGGGGGAATCCCTACCGTTTCTTCTTGAGCGTCAAGAAAATAACAGGATCTCTTTCCACTGCCAAGAGAGAAAGGAGGTTTCTTCTTCTTGTGCGTATGCTGTTTTCCATCTTTTGAGAAGGTAAGGGCAGTAATCAGGATCTCTTTCCACTGCCAAGAGAGAAAGGAGGTTTCTTCTTCTTGTGCGTATGCTGTTCTCCATCTTTTGAAAAGGTAAAAGAAATGCTCAAGATCCAACCCCTTATGAAGAGAGAAAGGAGTTATCTTCTTTCCGACCGATGGGTAAACGGAGACCTTTGAATTCTCGTGAAGTTGGAGGGGCCTGTCTGCTGGGCTGAGATGAAGCTCTCTTGCGTCTCATTACATGGGAGGAAGCTCTCAGTGATTTCTTGTGGAGGATGAGGTAGAAAATCTTTCTTTTTGGAAGCTATGGGAGCTCTGTCTTTGTTGCTAGGAGCGAGGTCTCTTCAATCTTCTTAAGACGAAAAGGCGACATACCAAGAGGTAAAAAGGCTCTCTGCTAGAAGGATGCTCTCTTCTGTTGCCACGAATATCCTGGAGACTCTCTTCTTGTTTTGGAGCATGAGGTCATTTCCCTTTGAAGGCTGAGGGACGACCAGATGTCTCTGTTTGAAAATTGGGGGGAGCTCCACCCTTTCTTCTTGAGTTGGGGGGAGCTCCACCCTTTCTTCTTGAGTGTATGCTCTCTTCCATTTTTAAAACGGCGACGGAAATAATCAGGATCCCCTCCCCATATCAGGAAAGAAAGGAGGTCTCTTCTTGCCGAAAGGTAAACGGTGCCCTCTTCTTTCTCATGAAATTGGAGCGGCCTGTTTGCTTTGTTGAGATGGCGCTTTCTTTTGTCCCATTAGTTTGGAGGAAGCTCTCAGTCTCTTCTTGTCGAGGATGAGGCAGAGGATTTGTCTTTTTGAAAGCTAATTCAGAGCATGGGGTAGAGGGCTGCTCATGTCTTGTTGAAGGATGAGGGGAGGATCAGACTCTTCTTCTGAAGATTGAGCGAGCTCTGTCCTCACTTCTTGAAAGCTATCCCTCTTCTATCCCTTGAAGAGGAAGAGGGGACGACAAGGAGCTCCTCTCTCTTCTTGTCGACTAAGAGGCAGCCGCAGTTCTTTTTGAAACTGGAGATGCGTTGAGCCTTGTCTTCTTCGACTAGAAGCGAGCTCCCTTCAATTCTCTTCAGAGGAGATGGAGACCTACCAAGAGAGGGAGGAGCTCGCTGCTCGAAATCAGCTGAATGACTTGGAGGGACTCTCTCCGTGGTTTCGTTGAGGGGTGGGGGCATCTCCGCCCTTTCTTCTTGAGCGTATGCCCTTTTCCATCTTTTGAAAAGGTAAGGGAAGTAATCAGGATCTCTTTCCACTGCCAAGAGAGAAAGGAGGTTTCTTCTTCTTGTGCGTATGCTGTTCTCCATCTTTTGAAAAGGTAAAAGAAATGCGCAAGATTCAACCCCTTATGAAGAGAGAAAGGAGTTATCTTCTTTCCGACCGATGGGTAAACGGAGACCTTTGAATTCTCGTGAACTTGGAGAGGCCTGTCTGCTGGGCTGAGATGAAGCTCTCTTGCGTCTCATTACATGGGAGGAAGCACTCAGTGATTTCTTGTGGAGGATGAGGTAGAAAATCTTTCTTTTTGGAAGCTAGGGGAGCTCTGTCCTTTCTTGCTAGGAGCGAGGTCTCTTCAATCTTCTTAAGACGAAAAGGCGACATACCAAGAGGTAAAAAGGCTCTCTGCTAGAAGGATGCTCTCTTCTGTTGCCACAAATCACCTGGAGACTCTCTTCTTGTTTTGGGGCTTGAGGTCTTTTCCTTTTAAATGCTGAGGGATGACCAGATGTCTCTACTTGAAAATTGGGGGAGCTCCACCCTTTCTTCTTGAGCGTCCTCCCCTTGTCAAGAAAGAAAGGAGGTCTCTTCTTGCCGAGGGGTAAACGGAGCCCTCTTCTTTCTCGTGAAGTTGGAGCGGCCTGTTTGCTTTGTTGAGATGGCGCTTTCTTCTGCCGCCTTAGATTGCTCTCAATCTCTTCTTGTCGAGGATGAGTTTTTGGAGTAGAGGGCTGCTCATGTCTTATTGAAGGCTAAGGGAGGATCAGACTCTTCTTTTGAAGATTGAGAAGCTCAGTCCTCACTTCTTGAAAGCTATCTCTCTTCTATCCCTTGAGGAGGAAGAGGGGACGACAAGGGGCTCCTCTCTCTTCTTGTCGACTGAGAGGCAGCCGGAGTTCTTTTTTTCTCGTGACGTTGGAAGGGTTCTCTGCTCCTTTGAGATGCTGCCGTAGAGGATGTGCCAAGGGATCTCTTCCTTACCCTTTTGGAGAAAAGAAGCTCATTTCTTGCGGATGACGAAGCAGCGAGCTCCCTTCATTTTATCGTCAGAGGAGATGATGGGAGGAAGCTCTCAGTGATTTCTTGTGGAGGATGAGGCAGACAATCTTTCTTTTTGGAAGCTAGGGGAGCTCTGTCCTTTCTTGCTAGGAGCGAGGTCTCTTCAATCTCCTTAAGACGAAAAGGCGACATACCAAGAGGTAAGAAGGATGCTCTCTTTTGTTGCCACGAATATCCTGGGAACTCTCTTCTTGTTTTGGAGCATGAGGTCTTTTCCTTTTAAATGCTGAGGGATGAAAAGATGTCTCTACTTGAAAATTGGGGGAGCTCCACCCTTTCTTCTTGAGTGTCCTCCCCTTTTCAAGAAAGAAAGGAGGTCTCTTCTTGCCGAGGGGTAAACGGAGCCCTCTTCTTTCTCGTGAAGTTGGAGCGGCCTGTTTGCTTTGTTGAGAGGGCGCTTTCTTTTGTCCCATTAGTTTGGAGGAAGCTCTCAGTCTCTTCTTGCCGAGGATGAGGCAGAGGATTTTTTTGGAAGCTAATTCAGAGGATGGGGTAGAGGGCTGCTCATGTCTTATTGAAGGCTAAGGGGAGGATCAGACTCTTCTTTTGAAGATTGAGAAGCTCAGTCCTCACTTCTTGAAAGCTATCTCTCTTCTATCCCTTGAGGAGGAAGAGGGGACGACAAGCAGCTCCTCTCTCTTCTTGTCGACTGAGAGGCAGCCGGAGTTCTTTTTTTCTCGTGACGTTGGAAGGGTTCTCTGCTCCGCGGTAGAGGATGTGCCAAGGGATTTCCTTACCCTTTTGGGGAAAAGAAGCTCATTTCTTGCGGATGACGAAGCAGCGAGCTCCCTTCATTTATCGTCAGAGGAGATGATGGGAGGAAGCTCTCAGTGATTTCTTGTGGAGGATGAGGTAGACAATCTTTCTTTTTGGAAGCTAGGGGAGCTCTGTCCTTTCTTGCTAGGAGCGAGGTCTCTTCAATCTCCTTAAGACGAAGAGGCGACATACCAAGAGGTAAGAAGGATGCTCTCTTTTGTTGCCACGAATATCCTGGGGACTCTCTTCTTGTTTTGGAGCATGAGGTCTTTTCCTTTTAAATGCTGAGGGATGACCAGATGTCTCTACTTGAAAATTGGGGGAGCTCCACCCTTTCTTCTTGAGTGTCCTCCCCTTTTCAAGAAAGAAAGGAGGTCTCTTCTTGCCGAGGGGTAAACGGAGCCCTCTTCTTTCTCGTGAAGTTGGAGCGGCCTGTTTGCTTTGTTGAGATGGCGCTTTCTTTTGTCCCATTAGTTTGGAGGAAGCTCTCAGTCTCTTCTTGTCGAGGATGAGGCAGAGGATTTTTTTGGAAGCTAATTCAGAGGATGGGGTAGAGGGCTGCTCATGTCTTATTGAAGGCTAAGGGGAGGATCAGACTCTTCTTTTGAAGATTGAGACAGCTCAGTCCTCACTTCTTGAAAGCTATCTCTCTTCTATCCCTTGAGGAGGAAGAGGGGACGACAAGGAGCTCCTCTCTCTTCTTGTCGACTAAGAGGCAGCCGGAGTTCTTTTTTTCTCGTGACGTTGGAAGGGTTCTCTGCTCCTTTGAGATGCTGCGGTAGAGGATGTGCCAAGGGATCTCTTCCTTACCCTTTTGGGGAAAAGAAGCTCATTTCTTGCGGATGACGAAGCAGCGAGCTCCCTTCATTTATCGTCAGAGGAGATGGAGACTTACCAAGAGGTAGAGGAGCTCGCTGCTAGAAATCAGCTGAATGACTTGGAGAGACTTTCTCCGTGTTTTCGTTGAGGGTTGGGGGAATCTCCACCCTTTCTTGAGCCGTCTGTCTACATTCCAAGGAGTCGTGGACATTCTGATTGGTTAAACATTACATTACATTCACACGAACTTTGGGCGCAAGTGGCCGCCGCTTGTATGTCGCAGTGTAATACGCAGCTAGGCACCACGAGAGCGCAGACATTTTCAACGATCAATTATGCACGCATGGAGTCTGTGCCTACGTCACCCGTGTCATGGCGTGGTCTGTGGTGATGAGAATAAGCACTACTTGAATGCAAAAACACAGCCATCCAGCTGCCAAATAGACCCTATTTAAGCCGGCCACCCCCCCCCCCCGACACGACGATTACGGTTTTTTTCAATACTTTTCTGACAGGGGAATTCTATATGTGGCGCAATGCAACCGACAAATTGCTTGCATCAAAGCGGTTTCCCTGCGTATGTGGTCTTACACGCTACCATATCGGACTATCATGGAATACTATCATACCATTGCACCGACCCTATATTAGCTTGATCCTGGAGCGCAGGGTGTCCTCTCGGAGGACGCTCAGGAACGGCACTAACTGCATGAGAGGTTGATGGTTGATGACGGAGACGGAGCTGAGAAAGCCTTTATCAACCCCTCATACAGCCGTATAGGATCCCAAAAAACAGCCAAATAATACAAGGCAATAAATAAAGCCTGATGTTATCGCTCGTGCCATTTCCGAAATCTTGCTCGCTCGCCCGGAAGATTGAAACTCTGAGCAGAACCAAGCCCAGGCCCATGATTCTAATTAATCTGGCCCCTAGACTAGTTCATGGTTGGGATAGGATTAAACATGTACATCTTTATGCCTTAACTATTGGGTGTAAGCACCCATAAACATGTAAAAAGCTCCCCAACTATGACAAAGTACAGCTTTTCAAAAAAAACCGCGGCTCCGACTCCACTTCCCGGGGTCTCCCCCTCCCGCGGTGCGCACCGCGAAGCTTGCCAGGGGCTTCTGGGGCCTCCTTAGAGGGCCTCCCGGGTTCACGGATTCTTCGCATTCTTCGGTTGTGTCTAGGACGCCTAGAATTCGATTTCACCAGGGCTTAGGGTTGAGGGTAACTAGGAATTTTGAATTTCTGAGATGTGGGGTCTGGCTCTGTCAGCGCTGTATTCAGTTCCCTCAGACGGATGTAACGGCTTCGAAGGTGTACGGTGCGGCTTCGACGAACAGCTCGAGCTGATGCAATGCTGGTACAGTAACCCGACAAGCTCGGGTTTAAGAGTGCATTTTATCGCTGAGCCTGACAGGTTTCGGGGATACGTATGTTTAGTTCCGTCGTACAGGGTGTTGGTGGCCCCGTCCGCACGCCATAAATCCCAAAGGCCCCAAGCTTTCGCATCACTCTTTCAGGTACCAGTCTCTCTGCGACTGCAGCCACTGGAAGACCTGGCCAACACCCAAGCCCTAAACCGCTCCAAAGAGGTGATAATGCCAATCTCTTGGTCAAGGTTGACCGCCGAGCTTGGGGCTAGAACCTGTCCCTGAAGACGGCAGCTTTTCTTCACAGCCACAGACCTTACAAACGTGTGCTCAAGTTCCCAACACGTCGAAGAAGGATCCCGTCGAAACTCAGTACGGCTCATGATGACAGCTACGATGACCCCTGCTCCGTCCTTACAATTCAGGATCGCACCTTTACCCGAGACACGAGTCCCCCATTGCCAAGACCCGAAGACTTAACTGGATTGTGCAATCCCGCGAAATGCCTATTAGTGCAGGCCGTTTCTGGAGAATACGGCCACGGGTTGCTGTAGCCCAAATAGTGTATATTTTGCGAAGTGCCTGTAAAGGGACTACTTTACAAAGGTCCAAGGTATATACTAGTTGAGTTGAGGACACGGACCCTTAAACTCCAAACCCTAAACCCTTGTGGTACCCTTATAGAACCCTTAAAAGGATCCCTTAAAGGAAACGCCTGAAGGTACATGGACCTTTACGGTAGAATTAGTACCTAGCCTGAACCCAACTCAGCCCCGTAACGTGATATCGGCCAGCCGTGTAGCAGCTTTTTGCCAGCATCCTTTACTAACCTAGAGGGTCCCTCATTCTGTACATATGTATATATATATATATACATATACATATACATATACATATACATATACATATACATATACATATACATATACATATACATATCCATATGCATATGCATATGCATATGCATATGCATATACATATACATATACATATACATACACATACACATACACATACACATACACATACACATACACATACACATAGACATATACATATACATATACATATACATATACATATACATATACATATACATATACATATACATATACATATACATATAAAGATATGTATACTGGTCCCCAAAGACCATCCTTATTATGGTTTGGGTGTATGTGTGGAACCTCGTGGTTGCTATTGCAGACAGTCGCTGCTTACGGGAAAAAGGCCACGAGGCGTTATGTCCTCAGTCGAAAGACACCAGACGAGAAATTCACCTTTGGCATGTGTCTGTCTAGCATTCCTGTATAGCGTATATCTGCTCAGTGTCTTCGTTTTGTATAGAGGCTTCAGGGATGCAAGCATACACTTGGGCTCCCGGGCTTAGTATTGAGAGCTCATTCGGCACTCTCTCTCACTTTAGGAGTTTAAGGTTTGGGCATGCCTCAAGTCAGAGTCAAAGTGACGTGGGTCTTCCAGAAGGAAATCCGAACCCCTCAACCATAATGTAGGGGCCTTAATGATTAGAACAGGGTTTTTTGGGGCCCATTCTACTATAGATATACTAGGGAACCACCAAAATGGTATTGGCAAGTATTTAGGCTCCTGTATTATAGTACCCTTATAGATTCCCCGTGGAAACCCTCATAGACCCCTTTAAAGGAACCCTGCTTGGAAGGGCAGGGGACTTAGTAAGTAGGTTATAAGTAGAGTTATAAGTACCCTAAATGGAGTTACCCCAATTATAACCCTACTTATAACCTACTTACTAAGTCCCCCGACCCTCCAAGTTCCACCCTAGACCTTCAGGACCCGACCTCGTTGGCCACTTCGGCGCTGTCCGGATTCTTATCAGGATGCCACCGTAGGCAGCTAAACCTGAGCTTGGGGGTCTAGGGTTTAGGGGCTGAGTACCCTAGCTCAAGAAAGGTTATATAACTTGCATAACCTTTTCAATTATGGTAGGATTCTACAAACCCCAAAAGGCAAAAGGTTACCTACTCAGCTACTAAGTCAGCACTTCTCGTGGGGAAGCGTTGGCGAGGCAGTGTCCAGCAATTGAGATACCCCGAGTTCTCACCATGGGCTTCAGCAGCATTATACCGAAAACTGTTCCGAAGATAACGGTAGATTCTCCTCTGTCTATGAGAAGGCTTCCGCGTCAAGTAGCGGTGGTTGACAGCCAGACACTGCGAGATGCTACGAACTGTACGGCACACAAAAGCACGGCTTTATGCGCTTGGACTTTAACGGGTGAGCTGCTACGGTTGATAAACGAAAGACTGTGGATTTTTGCAGGTGTCTGTGAGTGTTGGTTTCTGTTTACTGGGTACTGCAGGGGCCTTAACAATTAGAATAGGGCTTGGGGCCCATTATACTATAACAAGGAGCACCCCCCCAATAGTATAGGTAACTATAAAGGCCGCCATACTGTAGAGCCCTTATAGTAGCCCTTTAAAGGCTTGGGATTCAGGTCCGTCTTCAGGAAAGTTGGGCTACCCTTAATAAGGACCCCTAGGTATACACCCTTAATAGCTATTATACTGCGCCAGGACGAAAGTTCGTCGCATCCGGTAGGTCTGCTAACACACATTTGCCAACCCTTTCCCCCATAGACTCCTTCACGAAGTCGCAATGTCAGGCCCGGACCTCACTAATTCCTCCGTCGGAACAAAAAAACAGTGTATGTTTATTTTGGCATTGAAATTCATCCGCTAGCCAGGCCACGTAAAATGCACTTCTTCGTACTCCGAGTCCTCCGCCAAGCAAAGACATCTTAGTGCGACAAAACTTTCATCCTGCTGATGCTCACCCGCGACTAGAAACGATTAGGCACCCGTCCAGAAAACCTCCTCCGTGTGTCGCCCTAGTCCCGCGAGTTTCACACATGCTGGCCTGGCCGAACTACCGGTCTTGGAATTCATGCTGTGCTAGGACGAAAGTTCGTCGCATCCGGTAGGTCTGCTAACACACACTTGCCAACCCTTTCCCCCATAGACTCCTTCACGAAGTCGCAATGTCAGGCCCGGACCTTACTAATTCCTCCGTCGGAACAAAAAAACAGTGTATGTTGATTTTGGCATTGAAATTCCTCCGCTAGCCAGGCCACGTAAAATGCACTTCTTCGTACTCCGAGTCCTCCGCCAAGCAAAGACATCTTAGTGCGACAAAACTTTCATCCTGCTGATGTATACTCATTATATAGCCCATTATAGGGTAGGGGTCCCCATTGAGGGTCCCTCCTTTTCCCCTTTGAGTTTAATCTTTACTTGGAGGGTCGGGGGACTTAGTAAGTAGGTAGTAAGTAGGCTTATAAGTACCCTAAAAGGGACCCTAATTGGGGATATGGTACTTATAAGTCCTTAAAATAACCAGTTACAAAGTCCCCCGACCCTCCAAGCAGGGACTCCAAACTCCAAAAACCCCTCAGCCCTACCCAGCTCTGAGCTGCCCAGCTGCCTTCCTGACGGCTTTGAATTTAAGAGTTTCAGGCTCGAGGCCCGGGTTCGGTTTGTGATTTGGGGAGGTTCCGGTTCATCCTTTAAGGGGTTCCTTAAAGGGTTCCTATAAGGGATCTATAGGGTTTAGGGTTTAGGGAGTTTCCGAAAATTAGGGGTACCTGATTCTGGGGTCCTTGTATTGAGGATCCTAGTATTTAGGATTTACTATATTAGGTTCCCCTGTTTTCGGAAAGTCCCATTTAGGGCTTGGGGCTCTGGATCTAGGGTTTGATTTTTTGGGCTGTTTGTACGGAAGTACAGTTTTGAGTTTATACGGCCGAGAGCCCTGACCTTTTCCAAAAACCAAGACGAAAAGCGTGGCTCGCTTCGAGTTGGATTAAAAAACCTCTATCTGAAAAGACACAACTGGCCAACGCCTGCCTTAAGCTCATGTTTTTGAAGACCCTCGTCAACTACCTGCCCTACGTAGCAAAACCACAAGCCTATAGTAGTTCCCTAACCAAACCCTGAGACCCACACACGAAACTTCAACCTCGCAAAGCTTCAGCCCTACCTAGACTCTGAAGCCTACCGTTTTCAGGACATCATGATAAGGAGCGGAGCCCTGAAAAGGTAGGTTCTTCAGGCTTAGGTAAACCCTTAACCCTAAACGGCTGGCTGAGGGCATGGCTTGAAGGTCTTCTTTCGGGAGGCGATGTCCTCTTTGTGCGTCTTCTCGAGCCTTTTGCGGGCCCAAAAGTCCAACTGAACACCCCGGTTTAGGCTTTACGGTTTTGGGTTTAGGTTTTCAAAACGGTGTGGGGTTTAGGACGAGAACCATCCCGATCTAAATCTGACGTCCTCATCCCCCTCAAGCTTAAGCGAGATGACCCTTTGTTTCGGAAGGGTGCAAGGCAGAGGACTTAAGCACGTTGGGTTTACGATCCCATCAACCCCCTAGACCCTAAACCCTAAAAACCCTCCCACGACAAGGCGCACGACTGCTGGGGTCGAGAGGATCTGCGTTCAGCGTCCTCTCCACTTCGGACCCAGGATTTCAAGAAGGGTGTCTAGACCCAAGAGTAACCTAGGAATAAAAAGGGTGCCCTTTTTGGTTTAAAGGGGCTTAATAAGGGAACCAGAACCCTAAAAAAGGGAATAAGGGCCTACTCTGGGTCCTAGGTGTTGAAACAAAGAACCATAGACACGCAACAAGCCAATGAAACCCTCCCCTAAACCCTATACCCCAAACCGTAAACCCTGAACCCCTAAACCTAAACCTCTAAACCCTTAAGATTGCAAATCCTAAACCCTAAATCCTAAACCCTAACAAACAATATTTTTCCCTCCTTGCGTGCGAATTGATCTGGCACTTTGGTCTGCATTGCCCGTGAAAATCCTAAACCCTAAACCCTAAACCCTAACCCCTAAACCCTAAAACCCTAATCCCTAAACCCCTAAAACCCTAAACCTCTAAACCCTTAAGATGGCCGATGTTCAAACAACTTCGACGAGGAGCTGTGCGTTCAGCTCCACAAGGATCGCCGCCACCTGTGCGGAAGGCAGCTTAAAGGGTTTAGGGTTTAGGGTTTAGGGTTTAAGGATTAGGGTTTAGGGTTTTAGGGTTTAGGGTTTAGGGGTTTAGGGTTTAGGGTTTAGGGGTTTAGGGTTCAGGGTTTAGGGTTTAGGGTTTTAGGGATTTAGAGTTTACGGTCCTAGGGCTTTAGGGTTTTAGGGTTAGGGTTTTAGGGTTTAGGGTGTAGGGGCCTCACTACACTACATAAGATCAGCTTCCTCTTCGACCTCGTAAGCTTCACACTAACGGTCATTTTTCACCCATTATACTATAGTTCGATAAGGAACCCCCAAAATAGTGCAGGTCATTATTTAGGCCCCTCTATTGGAGTTTAGGTAGGACTTAGGGCCTAGAGTGTAGGGCGAAGGCTTTAGGTGCGGGGCTTGGTTAAAGTAGTAGTTGGTGACAAGCCCTGTTTTCACCAGGGAAATAGGCCGGGCACAGGAACACCTAAGTAGGGTTATAATTGGGGTAACTCCATTTAGGGTACTTATAACTCTACTTATAACCTACTTACTAAGTCCCCTGCCCTTCCAAGCAAAGACCCAGATGATCAAAGTCTAAACTCCAACAGTCCCGGTTCCCTTAAAAGCCCCAGGCTCTTTCACCCTGAGAAATCCTTACGCCCTGCAACCCCTGTGCCCCTACACTCGAAACCCCAAACCCTGCATCAGAAGCTCCGAAACCCTCACACCGACATGGCCACTGAAGAACCTACTTTTCAGTTCAACTAAGGGCTGAAAAAGGGAAATTATGATAAGGAAAGGTCCCCATAGACACATTGGCGCGCTTGCTCTTTCGGTGAGCCGCGATACTTGCAGAGCGGGCACCGCCAACTCACCGGTGTGCCGGCGGTCACCGGAACGACCTTCCCCGCCGTGGGTGATGCATGGGCCGCTTGGCCTCCGGACGGCAGGCCTTGTAGTGTGCATAGTGGCGCACCGCCGCATGGGCAGCGCTTTTGCACTGAACTCGCCATGGGCACACATCACACGTAGCAAAGTAGCGGCCGTCCTCCAACAACCGTGACGGATGCTGCACCTTGGAACCATCCTTGTTTAGCATGCGGAGCTCAGCCTTAGAAGGAAGGCTGGATGGCACCCCATCTTCAAAGCCTGTCAGATCTTGATCAAAGGAACAAGCTGATTCTTCAGGGCCCCGGTACGGTTCGGAAACCCCAGACCTTGAAATCCTGAGTTCGAAGCTTGGCTGATCCCTCATCACTCGTACCTCCAAACCCCCTATGTAAGCCCCATTGAAAACCCTTATATGACGCTCTTTTAAAGCCATTATAAAAGTCCTACAGAAACCATCCATGAAAAAAATGTTTGTTGGAAAGGCCTCAGGGTTGTCGCTGAGCGGCTTTGGTGGATCCGCTTCCTGCGGCTTCGGTTTAGGGTTTAGGGTTAGGGTTCTCATCATTTCCACTGTAGGGGAATGTAAGGGTTGTAATAAGGTTCTAGAAGTCATTCTACACGCTACTATACGAGGCTTAGGGGTCCTGAGACAGGTATGTTTCGTATATGCTATATGCACACACACACATACCACATGCGCTCATGCAATCATGTGTGCATATACCTGCATGCTACAGCAAGGCTAGCTCCGAGAGCGACCCAGAAATCTCGCCATGCCAATAAAAATTGTACTAATACAACAGTCACCGTCACAGCAATCCCAAAGCTTCTTGCCTACAACATGGAAAGAACGGGCTGTAGGTCTAAGGAATAGCTTAAAGAACAGACCATCAGCATTCATGACTCTTGAGACTCTTGAGTAATCACCTCCTAAGTGCGGCAGGTACCGGGGATAACAATCCTGGAATCCTGCGATCACAACCGTCCATGCAAGTAGACACCTGATAGGCTTTCACTGTAATTGGGGCAAAAGAAACTATAGGAATGGAAGTAGCCCACAGACCAATAGCAATCAAACCTGCATGGTGCACAGGCGGCCTTCTTCGCTGGCGGTGCATTTCCGGCTGAGGAGCGGTCGGCAGAGTTGCGGTGCCTGCCGGCCCCGACATGATGTCGCAGGCTTAAGGCCCATCTTGGGCAGCGGCTCTTCCGATCCACAGTAGCACATGCTGCACCATGGTGCACCATGGTAGCTGTTGGGTCAAGCCGGCTTTGCAGATGTTACATGAGGTTAAAGGTTGGATTCTTGGGCAGCTGAAGATCGTAGCGCAGAGTCTTCGGAAGGGGCCCCCAAGGCTCGGAAACTTCAAGCATTTCAGTCCCAACCCTTCAAATCGCAGCCTAGTCTCTTCGGCCCGAAGCCCTAAAACCAAACCGGTACCTAAACCCCTTCGCCCCAAACCCTAAACTCTGAACTCCTTAACCCCAAACCCTAAACCCCAAACCCCTAAAACCCCAAACCCTAAACCCCTTAACCCTAAACCCCGAAACCCTTAGCCCCAAACCCCTTAACCCCGAAACCCTAAACCAAAACCTACTCAGGCAGGCGCCTCTCCCGGGAGTGGAAGCCACTGGGACCGCTGGGCGCGCGCTCCTGCCGGGCGTTTTGCAGCTCTGAAGAATTTCGGGGTTTGGGGGTTTAGGATGGCTTATAGTAGGGGTTCAGGAGGGTTTAGGGGTTTAGGACGGTTTAGGGGTTTAGGATGGCTTAGGGGCTCAGGATCCTCGGGCCTTGAGAATTAGAATAGGGTTTTGGGGCCGATTATACCATAATTACCTCAAGGAACCATCCCAAACCCTTTGACTACCCAGCGGGAAGGCTGTTCTGAATTCTGACCTCCGGCCCGGATCATGGACGGTTTAGGGTTTAGGGTTTACAGTTTATAGGGTTTAGGGTTTAGGATTTCTCCCTGAACTTTAGGGTTTTTGGCACGTCGCCCTGCAGGGAACCCAGCAACACAAACACAAAACTCCACCCTCAGCCCCCCCCACACATTCATTCCGACGGCCTTGACCCTTCAATGCCAGGCCCACAGTCACTCTGAATATTCTTACTATAAGCGATATTCCTAAGCATACACTAGAGGCAACTGTTTTGCAACGAATGCCCTTAAACAACAACAGGCCTGTAAAACATGAACTCCCATCAGCCCGTTCTGAAACCGTGCAAAACGTTATCAGACAGCCGCATGAACCCAATACCAACGTTAACTTTTCAACACCATGAAACCCCATTAGCTTTTAGCACCCCGGCGAATAAACTCATGTGTCTCTTTTGATGGTAATGTAGCGGCCTTAATAATTTGAATAGGGTTTTTGGGGTATATTATGCTATAACTACAATAGAGAACCCCCAAAATCGTGCTGGAAATTATTGAGGCCCCCTGTATTCATCCCTTCCTTGCGGCCGGTGGCGCTCTCGTCGGTGTGGGGCTGATTGGGCCCACGCCCGAAGTCGCTCGCCCTGCAGCTCTGTTGGAGCTGCCGCGTTGAATGGTCTGTAGCTTGAGCTTTGTGTAATTTTGGGGGGGCCTTGATAATTAGCACAGGGTTTTGCGGTACATTATACGATCTATCCTGAAAATAAGCCTTGATAATTAGAACAAGGTTTTGGGGTACATTATACGATCTATCCTCATAATGAGCCTTGATAATTAGAATAGGGTTTTGGAGTACATTATACGATCTATCCTTATAATAAGCAACCGCCAACAAAATACTTATTAAGGCCCCTTGTATTATTTAGGACCCGGGGCTGAGGTTGATAGGGAAAATCCCTTCAAAAGGGGGTACATGAAAGGAATACCAATCTGGGCTTTAGGGTTTAAGGTTTCCCGTTCGTAGACCGCCCCAAACGAGAAGAGCAAGACTGGCCAAAAATGTAACGAAATACCGGGCCTGCTCGCTTTGCCTCCGATGTCCTCCGCCTCGCGCGCTTTCCCTCGCCAGTGAGCTTGTGGCCTGGCTGCTATGCCTTTACAAGCTATGGGCCTTGAATTCCCTAGGGGCTGAGTACCCTAGCCCAAGAAGATGTTAACATGTTGAACGATTGTAGGATTATATGAACCCCAAAAGGTGAAAGGTTACCGACTCATGATCAGCTACTTAGACTCAATGCTTTCTAGCGTCTACGGGTTCAAGGTTCAATGGCAGGGCTTCCGGGCTTGGGCCGTCTGGGGCTTAGGAGTTCAGAGTCGCTTGTTGGCTCCAGGGCTTCATGAGGTGCAGCTTTTAAAGTTTAGGTATAGGGATATTTTGGGGTTGCTCGTGTTAGGGTTTATAGAGCTTAGAGTTCAGGGTTTAGCGTGTAGGGAATGACCTGTTTGGACTTGAGCTTTGCGCTCTTTGCAGGTTTGAGGCTGTCAGCCCTCCGGCATCGGCTCAGGTTTCGGGGTTCAGGGTTGAGAGTAGAGGCTTAGGAGGGACTCCAGGGTTCGGGAGAAAATGATGCAAAACGCAGCCATAGATCCTCATCCTCCTTTCCATTGCCCTACCGGTTTAGAGCGTAAGAGGGTTCAGGGTTTAGGGTTTAGGGCTACCATTAATATCCCAGAGCCTCACGCCTCAACCCCAAAGACCAAACCCAAACCAGCAAGCCACCCCCACAACTTCAATTCCAAAATGCCGCCCTCTAAACTGCAATCTAGAGCCACTGCTGTTTCTAAGCCCTGAACCCTAAAACCCTAAATCCTAAGTATCCTTAAAGCCTTAATTAAACATCTTTGAAGATCCCTATTAATGTAGTTATTATTATGACTATATTATTACTATTTGTACTATTGCTATTATCCCTAAACATCCTGAAGCCCTAAACCCTGTGAAACGCCTCTCGGGCGAGGCGGCCTTCGGACCTGCACCTGCCAGGAGGCTCCGATTCGGTTTGGGGGGATACCCTTAGGGTTCCTTCAAAGGGTTACTATGAAGGTACTATAAGGGTTCCTTCGAAGATTCGGTTTGGGTTTTTTTTTGAACGCCTTTTTCCACCTGCCGGTTTGTTGGTCGGTAGAATCCAGGGTTTAGGGTTTAGGTTTTCGGGATCTCGGGCGCCGGGGTTCGGGGTTTCGGGTCTCGGGTTCAGGGGTTAGCGGGTTTAGGGGTTCGCGGGTTAACAGGTTAAGGGGTTTAGGGTCTGGGTTTCGGGGGTTGAAGGGTTAAGGGCCTAGCGCCTGGAGTTTAGGGTTTGGGGCTCAGGGTGTCTTCCTCAAGGCCGATCACAACCCTGACATCAGTTGACACACTGATCTTGAAGACACGTGGTGAAGAAGCTCGAAGGACCCCAGCTTAAAGAGTCAAGGCCTCAACCCAGACATCCCAGCTCGAAACGTTGACGAACTTAATACCTAGTCCGCCAAAGCTCCTGCACCCTGGCAGGCCAAGAGAAAGGGCAGCATCAAATGCATTTTCCTGGCATCGTGCTGAATGTGCTAGTCTGGGCCCTATCATGCCCTAAACCACTTAACTCCAGGGTGGCCACGAGCCTGCGCCATGCAGGTTTACTTCAAGCTAGCCTTGCACCCATGGTTAATCACTGCCGGCTCGCAGCAACTTCAAGACGCTACTTGAACATGCTGGCAGGAAGGCCTTGCTCAAACAACGGTCCCGTAGGGCCTTGGACGGCAAAAGCCCACGCATGTGTGAATGTATGTCTTTAAGTAGGTAGGTAGGTATGTATGCATGCAGGTGACAGGACTAGAAACATAAGTACATGCATACATATATATATATATACATGATTGGAACATGTATTTACTTATTCACTTATTCACCTGCTTATAAACATACATAAACATCTACATGCACTCATATCTATGTGTGTGGGGAGACTCAAGCATGCACACAATAATACATGTGTGCAAACTGTGTATGTGTATATATAACGTATACTTACATTATACTTGCGTTTATATACATACACATGTATATTGGAAATAATGTGTATACATGTGTTTTATACATATATATATATATATACATATATATATACATAAATATTTATATATATATATATATATATATATATATATTTATATTTATATATAAGTATACACAAAAGCATATATGTATGTATGAATATTTTAATACTTACACATATGTTTAAGTTTGCAAACTTCCGGAACGACTTTGGAGCTATGCCTTGGCGTACCTGCGTTTAGTCGTGACCGGTGACAGCAGGTTTATAAGTTGGGTGTTAATAAAGGGGTCTAGGGTTGAAGGTTTAAGGGTTTAGGGTTTCAGGGTTTAAGTATTAGATGTTTAGGGCAATAAAGAGTTTACGGCTTAGGGATTCAGGGGTTTACGGTTTACGGCTGATATTTTTGAAGCCTTTTCCTTGCTTGTGCGCAAAAGCCCATTTGGGCGGGCTGTTGTTCTCCTGTCGGGGAACTGGGGAATCGCGTCCAAGCCATCTCGGCCTACCTGGAAGAAGAAGAGCCACTCTCGCCGTACACATTGCGGATTGCCTCCTCCGTCGCCAAGCCCTTCTGCCATCGCCGGTACAACGCTTCGTAAGTTGCACCGCCCAAACCCGGCTTCATCTCCTTCTCGCGAGCCTTCGTGTCCGCCCCGTGCTCAGCCACACCAAAGTCTGCTCCTTTGATTGAGTTCTCCAGACCAAGCACTAACCTCACCCCGTCCATGTTTGTCGACAGCCCGACTTCAACTCAAGTCAAGTCAATGTCACAAGTTTCCCGAAACTTCTCAAACACGGCTGGACCGAGGTCCCAGTCCAGCTGCTGGTACTTAAATCTTTTGTGCTGGTCTCTGGCTATGTTGATACGTGTCGTGAGGAATTCGTGTCGAACGGCGAGCGAAAGCTGCACCTGGTCCAAAGGGGCTTATGTCTGCAACATCGACAAAGGCTGCCAGCTTCGTAGTTCGCTTCGTATCTTGGCGAAAAATGTTCTTGTCGTCGGGGACGTAGAATTGGAACTCGACCTCGATCTCAAGGACAGCAGCTTGCCGTTGCAGTCAAATACCTTGATATTGGACGTCCCGGTGCTCACAACGGCCAAGTGATCGAGGTCCAGGTCAAGCTCCTCCAAGGAGCTGCTGTTCACTTCATAGTTGAGGTCGAAGAGAGCCCAATGTTCCAAGAAGGACTCCTCAGTCTGGTCAGGACGGTGAGGTGAAACTTGATTCCTTGGTCTGACATCACTGATGCACAACGGCAAGTGTGATCGAAACTTACTTTGCAATCCCACCGAGCTTGGGTTAAAATGGCTGCGTTTAGGGGTTGGATTTTTTTAGGGTTCAGGGGCTTAGGGTTTAGAGGTTAGGAGATTCGGGTTTAGCGACTTAGCAACAGCACGGGCAGCAGCAGCTCCGGCGTAGACTAGCAGAAGCAGCAGTAGTAGCAGTAGTAGTAGCATCAGTCGCAGTAGCAGCAGCAGTAGCAGTAGCCGCTGCCGGAGCCGTCGTCATCGTCGTCATCGGGGTCGTGGTCAGGCTCGAGCTCGGGGTCGTGGTGTTGCTGGTTTTGTAACAGTAACTGCTCCCTGGACTTGAATAAATCCTCTGATGTGTAGCTCGATTGTCGGACGGCTATAACTCCTGAAGGTGCAGCAAAAAGCTGAATCGACAACGTATTCTAGAAGGACAGCAGTTTACCAAAGGCCGCTTCTTGCACGCCAACAGGGCAAGCCAAACCTCATCAAGACAGCTAGCCTTGCTGCACCAAAATCCACCCAACCCCCAAAGACCCTAATATGAGGGCCTCAATAATTGGAATAGGGTTTTGGGGCCCATCATACGATACTTCTAATACTTGTAAGGAACCCCTAAAATAGCAGTGAAATTGGTAATTATGGAGGCCCCTATAGTCACCCTACCCTAAGCCCTAAACCTTAAACCTTTGTAGTGAACCCCAGAAAGTTGGAACATGGATTTAGGATGATTCATGCTGGGTTTCCCTTTGCTTTACTTTAAGGGCATGAGGCTACTGATGTTCCAACTTTTTGGCTTCTACTGTAGGCCCCCGGAAGCCCCAAAACGGACGAGCGGCCGTTCCAGTGCACCTCTGGCCCTGCAGAAGCTTTGGGTCTCAGGGCTCAGGGGCTCCTGGGGTTTCAGCTTAAGATACCATCATAGGGATCTATAAGGGCTCCTAGAAGGGTTAAGGGATCTAGCTTAAGATACCAAAATAGGGATCTATAAGGGCTCCTAGAAGGGTTAAGGGATCTAGCTTAAGATACCATAATAGGGATCTATAAGGGCTCCTAGACTAGACCCAAGAGTAGCCTAGGAATAAAAAGGGTGCCCTTTTTGGTTTAAAGGGGCTTATAAGGGAACCTGAACCCTAAAAAAGGGAATAAGGGCCTACTCTAGGTCCTAGTAATAGGGATCTATAAGGGCTCCTAGAAGGGTTAAGGGATCTAGCTTAAGATACCATAGGGTTTAGGGTCAGGGTTTAGGGGGGTTAGGGTTTAGGTTTAGGGTTTAGGGGGTTAGGGTTTGGGGGTTAGGGGTTAGGTTTAGGGTCAGGGTTTAGGGGGTTCGGGTTTAGGTTTAGGGTCAAAGTTTAGGGGGTCAGGGTGTAGGCTTAGGATTTAGGTTTAGGGTTTAGGGTCAGGGTTTAAGGGGTTAGGTTTTAGGTTTCGGGGGTTAAGGTCAGGGTTTAGGGGGTTAGGGCTTCGGGGTTTAGGGGGTTAGGGTTAGGGTTTAAGGGGTTAGGGCTTCGGGGTTTAGGGGGTTAGGGTTTAAGCGAATCCCAGAAAGTTGGACCATGGGTTTAGGAGAATTAGTGGTAGCATCCGTTATACTTTACCTTAAGGGCATGAGGATACTAATGCTCCAACTTTCTGGCTTCTACTAGAAGATTAACCGAAGCATCCTAAGTAATTAAGGCACGGCACAAAGTCTATAAGAACTACTCAAAATTCAAGGCAGCACCTCTTCTGTGATTCGTGCGAAGTCTTAAAGGGTTCCCTCGGGCCCTTGCTTTCAAAACTCCGAATCAAGGAACCTTGCTCTACTTGAGTGCACCAGGTTCCTTTGAAGGCTTCATTTAGGGGCGCCAACATACGGGCTTTCTGACACTATTAGGGTTTTACTCTCTTCTTCAACAAACGGGCCCCCAAAAGTTTAAACTTTCTAAGATAGAGCTAACATACAAGGCCAAAAGTTTAAAGTTCCCCCGTTCGCTATCTAAGTTTAGGATTTGAAACCATCGCAGGGGGATTCGCGGTTGAAACGAAATCTTTCGAAGAGGCTGTGGAGGCTTTCTTCAACTTAAGTGTAGGATTGCTTTATGATCTTCTGTCGTGGCCGGAGGAGAAGGCAATCTTTGAAATAGCTACAAGGGGAGATTCTGAAGAACTCACCTTCATGTATCTTTAGGCTTCGACAGGGCTCAAATCGCCTGCAGAGGTCAGGAACAATTGTTGCCCCAGTGCCCCGAGGCACGAGTTGAAGCCATACCCGAGCCATCACCAAGCTGGCACCGCAAAGAGCGATCTAAAAGATCGCGGGCGCGTCGACGACTTCGCGCGGCAAAGGCCACCTCCCGTCTGCCAAAACTGGACGATCTGCTATTACTCCATTTCCACCATTCTGGAGCAGGCAGAAAGGGTATGGGCAAGACATGGAAACAACGAGGAGGATATCGCAAAGAAGATGGACATGGTCAAGGATCATGGTCTGGGGATGGGTATGGACAGCAACCCTATCTCTCCAAGGAAAATCTATGGAGAGGAGCGTATTCACCGAGGGCGCCTTGGAGGAGAGCAGATGCAGACCGGAATCCGGCTTTTCCCAGTTACACACAACTGACTCCCAAGGAATCCCTCCCAAGTGCTACGACGTCGGAGTCTGCTTTCTTGCCGGATGCGGCCCTTCCGGAGATGCAAAAATCTCTCACAGCAGCAAAGAAGGCGGAAGGCAAGGTTCGTGGCTTAGTGACCCTCCAAGAAAAGCATGCTCAGCAATGGCAGGCTTACAAAGACAAACTGGAGCGTGCTTTCGTACAAGAGCACAAGAAGTACATGATGGAACGAGAGCGAATCCAGAGAGACTTGGAGACAGCAGTTCAGCAACAAGAAGCTGCGAGAAAGGAAGTACGATGTGTGTACAATGGAGAACCATCCAAGCCGTCGCAGGCGACCCTACAGGAGAGGGCCTCACTGTCGGAGTGGGAGACGATGAAGAGCCACTGGGAACGATCTCAGGAGATGGACATGGATGGTGTCCTGCACAGAGCCATGCAGGAGCCTGCGATGGACACGACTCCTCCAGGGAGCAGAGACGTGGACATGGGAGAAATGCCACGGAAGCTTCGTCCAGAGTTTATCCACCGCTTGCTTATGGATCCTGGAGTACAAGCGGCCTTTTGGGCCCACTCTTCAGGCCCAGGTGCACCGCCAGGTTTACCTGGAACCCATGGGGCTGTGACCAAGGAAGCAGATCAAGAAGTACCTTCGTTCGGAACACGGATGCCAGCAAGTGCGGAAGTTCCGACACCACATGGCGAGCATCCTGGAGTCGGAGGTGTGGCGGAACGCTTGGCCGCGGAGAGCAAGTCTCCAGGGAGACCGGAGCCAATCCCCGGAACACATCCGGGACAAAGAGACCCCTCACAGGTCCGAGTACCATCATCGGAAGCGCCACCAAGACAGGATGTCAAGTCCGCTACGAAGACGACGCCACAGCGAATTCCCTCCCACCAGGTCTTTGGGGACAAACTCGAGGAAAAGAGACAGAAAGAAAGGCAAGGGAATGCTTTGAATCCCTTCGGCCTTGGAAATATGGGAAAGGGCAAACAGGCTGGAGGACCAGCGATCGCTGTCGAGACGGACCGAGACAACGACTCGGAGGAACTGGACAGGGCGGATCGCTCCGGGATTGGGCAACTTAGAGTGACGAGTATGATGGTGCTCGCAGGCGCATCTGACTGTCACAAGGGTGGCTGCAGGCTGGGGATGCGAATGTGGTTTGAGATTTCAATGGGGAAATCTCAGCCAACTCGCTACATCCTCGGTCAATGCTACTATCCAACGGACATGACGACAGCGCCTGTGAGACACCTTCCTTCTCACACACCTCTGTACAGTTGTACATTGTATCAGTTTGTGCCTCTATGCCATTCCCCTGCATTCGTGGAGGTGCTTCCTTGTCCATCCATCCTTGCTGACGTTGTCCTCGGCTGCCTTTGGGACTCCTTGGGTTTTGGATGTCCTTTGGGTAAGCCCCTGCCTGGATTTGGGGACCTTGAGCCCCGAAGCAGCAATCGCCAGCACATCTACCACACTGCCCCTTCAGGGACCTTTCGAGCGCTAAAGAAACACATCGGTAGCTCTGGGGTGTTCGCCGATTTTGAGGTCCCTATTAATGACAATGAAGGAGGCATCGAGGTTTCGAGGTCACTGAGCCTGCCAGAAGAAGTTCATGATCTCGGGCTACAGGTCTTGCTCGCTGTAGCTTCTTTTGTTGTGCCCATTGCAAGAGCGTTGCTCCTCATTCTGTTCTTGGCCATTTGGCGTCTTCTATGCTCTGCTCTCCCTGAGCGCCACGAACCTCTTGGCAGACTTTTGCTTCTCCCGAGTACAGGGACAAACCCTGACATAGCACTTTGTTTGGACATTGGCCCTGGCCATCGAAGCCTGTTGCGGTCAGGCTACAAAGGGTACGACCGACGAAGCAAAAGCTGTCAGAGGCATCGAACTTTCAGACCAAAGCCTTCTTTCGGTCTTGCTTGGGTCTTCGTTGCCAAATGTTTTGCCTTGTCAATTCCAGCCCAGATCTGGAGTGCACCGGCAGGTCTTGGAGTCTTGGTCGGTCTGTCACAGTGCAGGCATGCACAGGCCATGCAACAAGAGGTAGAAATTGAGGGAGACCTGCAGCCAACGCCGCTTCCAGTGCCAAGTGAACACCAGAGAACTCACAATGTTGATACACTTGGCGAACCAGCCTTGGCCATCCCAGACTCTTTCACAGCTGTGGCCTCACGAGCTGCAGCGCCTGTTGCATCAGATGAGAATACTGCCGAACCCCGGGACATTCCTGTTGAGAGAGAGCAGCCTGATGCAACAGCAGAGTTGGGTACAAGGTTTTTCACTGTCCTCTGCCCGCAATACCATACTGAGCTTGTGCAAATAGTGTTTCGAATTCCAGGGACTTCCCTAGATGAGGCATTGCATGAAGTCAGGGGTGGCTTGTCTGACCTCAGACTTGAATATGCCAATAAAGTCAGCCCAACCATCCCGCAATTGGATCCTGGGTCCGCTTCAGTTGTCTTGGGAGGTTCATGGCATGACAGTTATCACGATGCCATTTTAGTCCTGGATTTTCGGGCTCTCCACGGCCCGTGCTATGCACAGCACTTTTTCTGTGACGGTCGGTACAGTGACCTCCAGGAAGCAGCTGCCATTCAAGGGATTGAGGATTTTGATGTTTACTTGTTTGGGAGTAGTGACCCACTCAGTGAGGGCGATTCGTTCAGAAGTTTACATGGAGGCGTTGTCCAATTCAGACCTAAAGGCAGCTCACCAAAATGGTTCGGCGATCTTTCCTCTAGGTTGCAATCACCTGCTACTTGGTCGCATCCTACCTTCGAACCCGCAGCCAATGTACCGCAATGGCTTGTTGTTGGGGATGTAACTCATGACCACCACAGCTGGGTTGTTGCTTCTGTTGAGGAGCCCGTACCCCAAATTGTAGAGCTACTACAGGCCTCCCAGGATTCGCTTACTTTTGCGCGCCCAAGCCGTGGCATTTTTCACAATGTCAAGTCGCAAGGGAGCAACTGTTGCGAACTGCTTGCTGTCCAGCGAGCACCACCGCCTTCAGGGGATAATCATCCAGGTTACTTCCTCTTCCTGGACGGCCGACAGGTTGGTCGAAAACCTACATATGTTTGGCTCTACGATCCCGTTGTCAGCTTGGGGTACTTAGCTAGGTTTGCTGGGATTACACGCCTGCCAGATGGATACCACTTGTCTGTAGCAAGTGCCATTCCTGCCCAACAGGAAAACCATATCAGAATCCGAAGTGGTTGGGTTTCGAAGTGAAATCGAGTCCGACCTTAGTGATGGTGCATCTGTCAGGACCTCAGACAACACCGAAGCGGACACAAATGCGACGACACAGCCGCCACCGGGTTCTGACTGCAGTGATGACCTCCTCCATGATACCTCCTCCGAAGGAAACCCATCACAGGAGACTCGCAGTCGATCACCCAGGCACAGGGAGCGATCTGCCGCCGATGAGGCCAATGCTAAGAGCCACAGTAAGCATAGCCGCAAGACCCCCTCAGGTTTGTTGGGGCTGACGATTGAATTGCCTAATGATGAGGTTGAACTTTTCTCAACCCATACTGACCCTGTGCTTAAGCACTTTGGTGACATCAGGAGTTCAGTTGGCCATCATGCCCTAAAGAGAACACCTCCTCCCTCCCTACAACAACGCCTTGTAGAAGCAGCTGGGAGTGTCCAGGGTTTCCCGGCTGAGTTTGATGCCCTAGAAGATGAAAGGGACCTAGACTTGCCGCGACTCCATGTCACTGTTCCCCAGGGGGACGACGACCTTACTGAGGAACATGGGGAAAGTGAGGTAGGTGCTGTCACTGCCCACTTCATTGTGCTCATTCCGGATTGTCTGCCAGAGCATGTTGCCTTTGCATTACCTGAAAACCTCACAGTCCCGGAAGTCCTGAACATCATCAGTGACGAAATTGATGAGCAGCGGTCGTTGTACTACCCAACACTCCAAGAGGCCAATCCGCAACCAGACCGTCACTGGGGCACAGTCATTGCCTCGCCGCCATGGGCTGGAGATATAGCCATAGGATGCTTCGATACTAGGCAAATCGATGGCCGTCTCTTCGCCCTTGAAGTGCCGCGGCTAGCAACGGCAGAGCAGCTCTGCAGAATAGCCAAGCTCGACGATGCAGATACAACTGCGGTTTTTGCGTATGGTAGCCATCTCCCTCTGGCTCCTGGTGAACACGCAGTTTACATCCCTGGAGGTGTTGTTGTTTTTGTTCCCAGGCCTGCGCAGGTACCGCGATTATGCAACTTAGAGTGGATCCTAGAAAGGCCTTTCTTATGGGATGCCGACCCTGAGATGCCATACGGCCCTGTTGGGCATCACTTTTGTTGCGTTACCGGGTGCAATCGCCTTGTGACACACGATAGGAACCAACATGGAACGTTGCACACAGCAATTGCCAGGACACTGCAATTTGCCGAGGATATGATCCTCGTTAGGGCGGCAGACCCGACGGTTGCTGACGCAGCCATCAACGGGCACCACTGCCTGAACGTCATAGCTGCTATCCCCAGAGTAGCCTGGCCACATGGAGTTCCTCCTGTCTTTGGGCTCCTTGACTGTCGACCAATCTTGCAGGGATGGTCGCTTATAGAAGCCCCTGCAGGTAGAGCCACATATTCTGATATAGTGTCTGTTCTAGACATCTTCGCACCTGAAGGTTGGATTTCACAAATAGATCCAGTCGGCATTGATGACAATGGCCAGTTCCAGGTTAGAGAAGGTCAGGTCTTCACTGCATCTTATGCACCGGTCTCAGATGATGAAGATGCTCCGCCTGAGTCTTCTGCTGCTGTCCCTGTTCTCAGTGACACACAGAGCGAAGAGGACGAGGTAGATTTGTCTGTTGGACACAACAACAGAGGACAGCGCTCCAGGAGCCGATCTCCACACGGCGCCGCACTAGGTGTTCTGAGCGCACAGCGCCGTGATTTGGAGCACCACCAAACTAGTGTGACCACCGCCAAACGGAGCGATTCACAAATTGAGTCCCCACCAGTTGGCCAGGCACACAGTGCCTCCATTGCAATCACAGAATTCCCTTCCAGTAGAGTAGCCAAGCATTTCAGCAGTTCTTGTTCCGAACGTTTTTCGTACACCTGCCGATTTGCCTCTGAAACCAACCTGCCTCTGCTCGATGGTGGCAATATTGTGCCTTGGGTCTATACAGCACCGCCGGCCCGTCTGCCTGATGCCATCACCGGCCCACAGGGTGGTACGGCCGACTCCGAGCACAATGCAGAATCCCTCCGCGCAACCTTTTACGTTGTCGCTTTGGGATATCAGCCGCAGCGAGTTGATGTTGACCTGAGCGTACCCACTGTCCCGGCTGCAGTGCTCGCAGAAGTTCGGACGAACAGATCACAGCCCGACCGAAGGCGCTTCCCGGTCCTCACAGCAGTACATCCCCAATCACTTCCTGGCGTAGGGGTGTTCTTGTCTGAACCCATGTGGGATGTAGATAGCCCCCACTTCTGTGTAGATACTGTCGCCATTGATGGGCGGTTTTATGTTAGCACGGGACGCACAGTCGCAGACAGGTACGCCCTGCTCCTGGCAGCTGACTTGCCACTGAACGCCCAAGTCGACATCTATGTCGGAGACTCGGATTTGCCCCTACAAGACGGGCAGGACTGGCTTGTAGTGCATGGCGCAGTTGTCTCGTTTGTTCCGTTTCAGAGCCAGATGCCAAGCCGAAGCTCCTTAAGGGCCGTCCTTCAGGACACTAGCTTCTGGCTAAATGAGCCCTTCCAACCGCTGCAAGTGCAAGCTGATACCTACTGCCTCGTTCATGATAGCCAGAGCATCCTTCACCTTTCTGGGGGTGATCCCCCGATGCATTACAGGAGACGAATAGCAGCTTGCATTGGCTCTGCTGAGAACCGCCTCCGCCTCTTTCCAGCGAGGCCAAGCGTCAACGATGCCGAGGTCAAAGGTTTCCCTGTGCTTACCGTAGTTGGGGTAGCTGAGCTAGGAGGGGAATTTACCCGATCCTCCTCCTGTGTCCTCCTTGATGCAAGGCCCCTACATGGCACTTGGCACGAAATCCATGTTCACAACGGACGGCTGGATTGTCGGGCCTTGTGTGATGACATTGACAGAAGAGCACCAGCTGGATGGCGCACTGTCTTAGTCGGAATACCCAGCGGCGCCGATAGTCATCAGGTTACTCCGGGAAGGGTCATTGTAGCCGAATATGTGCCCACAGTGCCTGTGAGGGCCGCCGCACCAACTGTAACTGCACCTCCACTTGGGCATCAGAACTCCAGTGATGGCTCTGTTGCAACTCCGGGACCACAGAGTGATGGTGCTCAAGCCACACCTGGCTCTAATGCCGCTAGAGGTGACGGTGAGGAGTACACAAACAGTGAGCAGGCTCATTCTGCTCCACTTGCTCAACCAACGCCTGTGCGAACCGGCAGTGACCCGCCAGCATACATGAATTGCATTTTTCTGATCTGCGGACAGAATTACTGTCCAGAAGTAGTCGAGGTCCGCCTAGCAGTAGGTACGAGCCCGGAGGACGCCCTCCAAGCAGTCAACGCTGCCAGGGCCCCTGACTTGCGTTGCTACCTTCCTAACCTCTATGTCGCTCACCAGCAATCGATTGAAGGCATAGCCGTCCTTGTTGCTGGGCCACTTTGGCCAATCAGTGGTGCCATAGTTGTTGTCGATGCCACACGAGCCACTGGACAGGTCAGCGCTGTGCATCTCCCTGGCATAGTCACTAATCAGGGAGTCTTTCGGGCTGTGCAGGTACCCTCTGCTACCAATGAGCTCTATATCAAGGATCTCCCGTGGCCTGTGCCACAAGATCTGCAATTCGACATCAGTCATGGAGAAGCATTGATAATCGTGCCTGAAAGAGCGCAACATTTCGTCACCACAGACTTAGCGACAATGCTCCAAGATGCGAGCTGCTGGAACCCCAATTGGGTACCAACTGTCACCTTTGCGGAAAGAGCATGGATATTGTCGAATGAGGCCTCCTTTCTTTATACCATCCCTCCTGGTCGCCGCACGCTCGTCCGAACTGACATTGCTGCGATCTTGGGAGTCGTTCCACAAAGCATCCGCCTTTGTGGTCCGGCACCACCAATCACAGATTTTGCTGAATGTGGAGTGCCAGCACAACATGTACTTGCAGTGGGTCCGTCTAACACCGCAAGAGGAGCTGATCCCCCCTCCTACACTTGCTTCATAGACTGTAGGCCACTGCTACTGCAAATTCAGACTTATAAAACGGAGGCACCTGTTCTGGGGTTGGCAAGAATTGCCCACCTTCTCCAGAGGTGCCCAACTGGGTACACTCCCTGCTCACTCAGCAGTGATGGAATTTTTCAGCGGATAACAGGAGATCTGCCTTTCGTTGATCGAGGCACTATCACCTTGGCGTTCTTGCCAAATCAGGTTATGCATCAACCTGATGAAGAGTCTGGGGGCTCGCAACCGCCGTCGGCCCCAGACAACTACCCTGACCAGGATGATGCCAATGGATCTGACACCGGGACTTCCCGTTCTGTTGAAGCAGCTAGTAGCTCGTTTGCAGCGTCCAGTGGACATGATGCAGGCACTGGTGGCTCCAGCGGCCAACAGATAACTCCCACCAGAACCAATGCCAGTGTCTCCAGGCCTCAAGTTCAGAGTGACACTCCTGCCGGAGCACGCCAAAAGAGTGAAAATACCACTCACCTTTTTGACCTTGCGAGCCATCCATTTTTACCTGGCTGCATGCAACAATTGCCTGGAGCTGGCCTGGCACTCTGTGTCATCACTGCAGCTGCTGTCTTGCAAGGGTTCCGGGCCTTTTGTCGCACTTTGCAAGCACACCAGGGAGTGCACATTCATGTTTTGGTCCTTCTATGTGCGCTTGCCTTCCAGAGCACCCTTGTCGCAGCTGTGCCAACAACACATGCAGTACCAGACCATGTTGGTTCTGCTCTGTCCATTTGCAGACTTGGACCAGCCCAACCTCCAATCCTTGCAGACGGTCCTGTCATCCCTAGAGCAGTTCCCACACCATGTAGGGCGCGGGCGCCTCTGCCTACAAGAGAATTCAGCGTTGAGGACCTTGGTCCCCTTCAGACACTCCTTGAAGAAAGTCGAAGGGCACAGCAAGATGCACCCTTGTTTGATGCCTGGACCTTGTTAGAGGTTCTCCTTGAGCATGCGGACGCGCATACAGAGCGGGATGTTGGATCACATGCTAGATACACACCGGATCCGCCACATCCAGGAGGCACTGTAAAACTTGCCGAACATTTACCAACAGGGCTCCAGGTCGACCTTTCGAATGTAACTCTCGGGGTATCTCGGACACTCGATGACGTAGCCTCCCTGTTGGGCACCCGCTGGAGCCTACCTGCAAAGTTGCCACATGGCCTCCCTCTACACCCCGCTTCAGTAAAAGCTATAGCAAGCCATGTTGAGCCACCACAGCATGAAGCCCTTCCCTTGCGGTATGACGTCTTCACAGATGGCTCATACGATGGCAGTCACAGTAGTTGGTCCTTCGTTGTTCTAGCCGTTTGGGATCGTGGGACTCGCCTCGTTGGGTATGCAAGGGGAGGTGTAGCTCTGCCGGGCTCTCGTTTACACATTGGTGCGAGAGAGCACTCCGCAATCAACGGAGAGAAGACGGCCCTTTTCTGGGCTACTGCCTGGGCGATGTTGAAGCAGTCAGATGTCCCCTGTTGGGTGAACAGTGACTCCACTGTAGCCCAATGTCAGACACAAGGGACCTTCCAGATCCACCCAGATGATTTACTTGCTGGTGCTTGCCGCAGTCTTGCGACAGCTGCTGAAGCCTTGGCAAAGCTACAAAGCAGTCAATTTAGTCATGTCAAGGCCCATGATGGCAACCCCTACAATGAGCTTGCGGATGTCCTAGCCAAAGCTCATGATCTGGTAGATACTGCCATACCTGAGGGGGTGCTGAATCTTGCAGCCTGGTTTAGGTCAGGGGATTTACCATGGCTTTGGGTGTTAATCGAAGCGACCTTGCGGCCACAACAATGGCCTACTTTCCAGCATGGCAACTTCATTGACAAGGGGAGTGTTCAGCCATCTGATTTGACAAAATTGAACAGGTGTTTGGTGCCGGAAGAATCCGGCGACAAAAGG
This sequence comes from Symbiodinium sp. CCMP2592, assembly GCA_905221615.1. Lineage (NCBI taxonomy): Eukaryota > Dinophyceae > Suessiales > Symbiodiniaceae > Symbiodinium > Symbiodinium sp. CCMP2592. The sequence goes on from CAJNDT010001057.1 coordinate 760,616, forward strand.
TCGTCAACTGCTACAACAGCGATTCTTTTCCAGCCCAAAATCCTGTCGATAAATGTGCAGACACTTGCCGAAGATGCTGCAGTTGGCATCGTAGGCCGGGTCCCGTATGTACGGGAGCAGCTTAGGTATGTGGGGGCATGCATCATCGGACTCCAAGAGACTCGTGCTAAGCAGTCTGCAACCATAGTCTCTGAATCCCACATCCGTTACCTCTCGCAGGCCGATGCCAGTGGTAGCCATGGTGTTGAGTTATGGCTGGCCCGCGACGTGCCTTTTGCTTGGATGGGGTCAACCCCCCTTTTCTTCATGCAAACGGACATGCGAATCATTTTCGCTGACCCTCGCACCCTTATAGCAAGGTTCTCAAGGTCGCAATTGCGGTTTGTAATTGTTGTGGTACATGCACCTACAGCACAGGATGCTAATAGGGAGCATTGGTGGAAGCAACTGAGAGATCGACTTGCCAATTGCACTCGGGGTGACTCGGTTTTGCTTATAGGGGACCTCAACTCGCGCTTCATCCAGCCGATGCACAACCGGGTTGGAGAAAAGCTGTGGGAAACAGGTCCGGCGCCTCCCCTTCACCTCCTGAAAATTTTGCAGGACTTTGACGCATGGGTTCCCTCTACTTATGCGGCTTGCCATCCAGGTGAGGACTACACGTGGCTCGCACCAGGCAGCGGAGCATCGTCCCGCATCGATTTTATCATCATCCCATGTAGTTGGGATGTTTCCACGGGCGGCTCTTGTGTTCACCATGAAGTCGACTTTGGACAGGCAGGAGCCGACCATTTTGCAGTCTCTGTTGATGTAAGAGCTTGGATGCACACCAAGCGCGGGAACAAGCGTGCTTCCCCACGGTTGAACAGAGCCTGTTTCAAGGATCCGGCTTCGCAGGAAACGATACAGCAAATCTGTGACTCCATTCCTGCGGTCGGATGGGAAGTAGATGCCCACACGCACTATTCCATTGTTGCCGACCACCTCAGCTCGCGTTTAGCCATTGCCTTTCCAGCTCAACGTAAGCCGTGTCGGCGCTCATTCTTTACCCCAGCCACCTGGAATCTAAGGCAAAGACGAGTCGAGCTACGTAAACATCTCGGTTGGGCAAACCGCAACATTCGAACTGCCGAGCTTGCCGGTTCCTTTTGTGCGTGGATTGGCATTGACACTTTGGGTAGTCAGCTGTGCAGACGGATCGCCGCCTTGCTGCGAGCTTTGCACACAGCGACAAAAGGAGTTGCCGAATTGCGACGCCTGCAGCCAGTTTTGCGTAGGTCCATCCAACATGACCGGAAGGCTTACCTGCATGAGGTCGCCAAAAGTGCTGCCACCTCCCATACTAAGGATGTGGTGGCTAAGTTGAGGCCCCTGCTTGGCCCACCCAAGAGACAATGCAGAGGAGTCCAGGCGTTGCCGATGATACGGCTTGAAGACGGAACCTTTGCCGAGGACAAGGATTCTGCCGATCAACGGTGGCTACGCCACTTCAGTGCTGTCGAAAGTGGCCAGCCTGTCGATGTCCAGACCCTCATTTCTGATTGTCTGGAGAGACAACAAAAGGCTGATACTGATAGCTTGTGCCTCGAGCGTGTTGATTTGCCAACTAGGCTCGACCTCGAACGCAGCATGAGATCTGCGCAGTGTGGCAAGGCGGTCGGAAACGACGGGGTAGTCCCAGATCTCCTGCACCTGCAAGCAGCAGCCCTTGCACGGCCGGTCTACCAAATCTTCCTTAAGGTTGCATTCCGCCTGCAGGAACCCATTGCTTGGAAAGGTGGCACCCTTCACTCTATTTGGAAGGGGCGGGGCGACCAAGCTGACTGCGAGAACTACAGGGCCATCCTGGTCAGCAGTTCCATTGGCAAAGCTGTGCACGGCATGTTCCGCGCCAAATGTTCCCCATACCTTGACCGGGCATGCACGCCCATGCAAATTGGCGGAAGGAAGGGCCAGCCGGTCCAAATTGCCACCCACGCCATTCGAGCCTTCCAAAAAGCATGTGTTGACAGACGGCAATCTTGGGCTATCCTGTTTGTCGATCTACGGGAAGCATTCCATCGTGTGGTGCGCCCTCTGATTCACGGAGGAGACCTGAGCGATGAACACCTCGCTGGAGTGATCAAAGAGATAGGTCTTCCCCCGCAATCCGTCCATCAGCTTCACGCGTATGCTCGAGATCACTCCCTTCTTGAGGATGCTGGAGCATCCGATTGGACGTCCCAGGTCATGAAAGAATTCATGGAAGATACATGGGTGACCTATGGCAACAGTGCCCACATAGCAGCTGTCACTGCGGGCACACGCCCGGGGGACAATTTGGCGGACCTAGTTTTCACATTCCTCTTCGCGGAAATTTTGCATCGAGTCCGGGCCAAGTTTCAGGAACTCGGCATTTCCGTTAGCATCCCTTGGCACCCTGAGTGGCTATGCCAGCCCAAGCACGCCGTAGCTGCAGATACGCGCAGTCCTGTCGATGCGACATGGATGGACGATCTCTTGGTTGTCATGAGTGATAACTCCGCACAGAAACTTGTGGGCAAGCTACAGTTGGCAACCTGCACAACCTTGGAGGAATGCCTCAAAGCGGCTCTGTTGCCAAACCTACGTGCCGGCAAGACAGAGGCGCTTGTCGCCCTCTATGGTCCGGGCTCCACAACCTTGGCCAAGGAGATCTTCCAAGGCAAAACGCCCCAACTGCCCATCGATTCACATCTGTGGCCACAAGCCCGATTGGGTTTAGCCTCTTCCTATAAGCACTTAGGAGGTTTGCTCCATGCCAGAGGTGGGCTAAAAGTTGAAATCCGTGCTCGACTTGGCAGCGCCTGGCAAGCTTTCAACAAGCATAGGAAGCAGGTTTTTGCGTCTCCGATAGTCCGAGTCTCCGAAAAGGCTGTGCTCTTTTCGTCCCTTGTGGACTCGACCTTGTACTACGGCAGTGGAACGTGGTCTGGTGTCACCAGTGCTGATGTCGCCAGATTGCAGAGCAACCTTGTCGATATGGCCAGATGCATAGTAGGCAATGGTAGAGGGCGCCCTCCTGACTGTCATGAGAGTCACTTGAGCCTGCTTGCTTCAGCTCGGATTCCCACGGTTGCCACATCCCTGCATGTAGAGCGTTTACGCCATTTTAAGTCTACGGTGCTGAAGGCCACTGCTGAACTCTGGGCCATCCTGCACCATGAATCAGGCTGGATTGCAGAGGTTCAGGCCTCTCTTAAGTGGCTCAGCGACATGCACAGGCAGGCCGGATCATGTCCGCCGTACTGGGATGATTGGACCACAGCAGTCACATACATTCGGGAGCAGCCTGAGGCGTGGAAAAGGGCAATCAATAAAGCCAGACAAACAGCCATCCTCAATGAATTGTGGCAAGCTGAGCTGCAGAAGTATCGTGGTTTAGCTTTCAGAGCTTTCCTGAAGGCTGGTGCATGCCTGCCACACGATGTGACCCAGAGGGCCAGCAGTCCAGAAGTCTGTGGGAGATGCGGGATTGTCTTTGACGATCTCAGAGCGTGGTCGCACCACGCTTTTAAACGGCATGGGCGACTCAACCCAGTTCGTCGGCTTGCTCACGGCACGCAGTGCGCAGTTTGTCTTGGTCAATTCCGTGCAAACCAAGGGCTTTGCAATCATCTGACCTACTCCAGGAAATGCAGGCATGCCCTCATCAACGCTGGGTTTGAGGGCATAGTTGAGCCAGGAGTTGGAAGCAAGAAATTTGATCAGGGAAAGAAAGTCCTCTTGCCTGCTGTAAGAGCCCAGGGCCCCCAAGGACAGTGGGACTTTACGCCTGCTGTCGATGAACAGGATCAGCCATCAGATGCCATTCTTTGCAGGCTTGAGGATTGCTTCTGTAATGAGGGCGAGGCCTATACTGACTGGAGCACTCTAGTCGAGGCGATCCGGGCAATTTTCTGTGGAGAGTGCCTGCAGCTTTCACGACTGAAGGCTACTGCTCGACAGTGGTCCCAACAGCTGCAAGCCGAACTCGATAGAGATGAGGAATGGGAGATCCGTTGGGTTTCCTGGCATCTTCGACTTTCCCGTCTTTTGCAAGAGGTTGATTTTGTAGAGTGGCTCAGTGATGAAGGCTGCACGCCTTCTCTTGTCACTTCCACTTTCAGGGATGCAGAGATCCTTACCCCGTGGCTGGAACTACACAATGTTGCTGTTACAAGTGTGCCTGTCCCGGTTTCTTGGGGATGGTGCTTCTCAGGCACTGGAGTTTTGCCTTCCTGGGCTGAATGTCCTCCTGACTGCATCCGAGACACCCTTGACGGCGGTAACTGGATTGATGCAGATAGAACCGACGGCCTGATCTTCCTCTCAGGAGCTGGACTTCGAGTCTCCTTCTGTCCACCTCAGCCCATGCGTTCTTTCAAGTCCCTTTCTACTCCTCTTCAACATCTTCGCCTCCTTTCCGATGCTGTCAGGGGCACTTTTCACCTTTGGACGAAGCGAGTCCCAGCGTGCATCTTGCTTCCTGAGACCTCCTGCCAGACAGTTGAGGTCGTTCGCAAATGTGCTCCCTTTAGATTGCACAGTGATGAAGGTGAGCTCTTTGCGAACTTCTGTCCTCAGGATTGCCCCCTTGTTCGTTTCACCTCCTAATTAACTGCAGACCACATGGCTGCGTCCAAACCAGGACACTACGCCCGGAAATGCGAAATGCGTTAGGCTTCGACATATCCTTGACTGCAAGTCCTGAAACCGACTGCCTCTGCTTCATTCTACAAGGCTCCAGCTGCCGAACCCTCGGAGGAACCATGAATCGGAAGCCCTACACCGACGCTACTAAGCATCAGAAAACACAAAGTCATCGGTATCAAAACCAAGATCGCAGCCCAGCAACTTCAAGCTACAGGGATCGGTCGAATGTAGGCGCTTCGGGTAGATCATTCGCGAGTATAAGCATATTCGGGACTATAGACGAAAATTGTTGCTAATCTTTCAGGTGTCTACATTATGTGGGGCTTCCTTGAGTTGTTTAGGGGCTTTCTGAGCGTGAGAAGGCTCCATCGTGTGTCTAGAGTGTTAAAGGGTCGTGTATAGTTCTGAAGTTCTGAATTCTGAAGGGATCTCCAGACATATTTATACAGGGTGCGATGCTTTACGGAATCTGCATCCCAGCAAGGACCCTTCATGGAGAGCGACCTCCACAAAGGCTTGGGGCTTCCATGTGCTCATCGCATCACGACGGTTTCAAGGTGTGGAGCGGGATGAATTGAGGTTGAGGCAACGGGTTCGGGGTTTCAGACTGCAGACGTACCAAGCAACCCGGATCAGCTTGAAGCTTTCGAGAGAACCAAGGTTTGAAGCTAACTCTAATACCTTCAGGCCCCAAAGTAGTTCCTTTTTGGGGTTCCTATTTAGAAGCCTATAAGGTAATCCTAAAAAGGAACTACTTTGGGGCCTATGGGTAAACTGCACAATTACCGCCTCCAGCATCCCTTTGCGAAGCTTCGGCCTGTTTCGGGAGGCGGTGGAGATGTCTGCAAACGTGGCGCGGCCTGGCAAGCATCAGCAGCTGATTTGGGAGTTTCCGAAAATTGGGGAGTACTTGTAATAAGGATCTTACTATTAGGGTATATTAGGGTACAATATTAGGGTCCCCTATTTTCGGAAATTCCCATTTGAGTGAGCTAACCCTGAAACGGTTTAGGGCCTAGGGCTCTAAGGTCAAAACCATAAACCCTAAACCCTAAACGAGGTCGGTGTTCAAGCAACCAGTATGATGCCAGGATAAGGGTAGCATGATTTTCAATCACTGCCACTACTTTAGCTGTAGCTGTTATCACAATAGGATCTTGGCGTGTTTGCTACAAGTGTTCTGAAGCCTAACAAACAACGGGCGCGAATTTCTGGCAGAGTCCTTGGACGAGGCTTGCCCGATGCCACAGGGTCCGCGGGGGCTTTTTTTGCAGCTGAACCCCGAGCCTGGAGTAAACTCCGACGCTTAAGCAGAGCTCTGCGGCTCCTCTACTTGGAGGATCATGGGACTTAGTAAGTTAGGTTGTAAGTACCCTAGTTTGGGGGAATAAGTATAGATACCTTCTTTATAATCCTAGTTACTAAGTCCCCTGATCCTCCAAGTAGGAATAGAGGCCTTAGTAATAGGAACAGGGTTTCGGCGAATAGCATGGTGCACCAGTATAGCGGCTATAAGATAACGGAATACTATTACCCGTGATTTCGACAGTCTGACCACCAAACAATTGCTAATCTGGATCGAACCCCGTAGCAATGCCTGACCAGGAAGCTGACAACCGTAAACCCTAAAACCCTGCAACCCGCAAATTTCAGCCCAGCGGCAACTGGATTCCGTGGGCTCCCTCGCAGCAAGGCAGTTACATGGAGTTGCTGTGTGAATTTCCTTGCGATTGCTATGACTTTCCCGCAGTTCTCACAACGATTGCCTGCTGTCTCCGTGATGGCGACTCCTACAAAGTCTGCAAGTTTCACTACGAATACAACGACGTGTACCACGAACAAAGACGACCCGACCGAGACCGCTCCAACCAATTTCTACTACATCTACGACTGCAACACGGCTACAACTCGGCGGTGACTAAGTACAAGTAGGAGCATCAAGACCAGTGCTAGCACTGTTGTTGCATGTTGTTGCCATGCCTGCAGATTTACTGACCCAGGCAAGATCGATTGCAAGCATCGGGGATAGCTGGAATTGCTAGCACTTCGAGCCTCGGGAAACTCAGCGGCAGTTGCGGTTTGGGGTTGGGGGAGCTCTGCGGAATATTACTGGTTCTAGGCTGTTGCCAACTGCTTCGCAGAACACAGTAGGACTTGCAGATCTTCTCTCATTAAAGCCCTAAGCCCTAAACCCTAAAGCCCTAAACCCCAAACCCTAAATCCCTAAATCCTGAAGCCCTAAACCCTAAAGCCCTATACCCTCAAGCCCAGATTCCTAAGCCCGAAGATCCTAGAAGGCCCAGATCCGGCGGCAGCCTTCATTCGGCTGCTCCTCGGGCTTGAAGGGTCGGACCTGCCCCAGGACCCAGGAGACGTAGGAAATTTTTGAAAGGGGGTTCCTTCAGGTTCAGGGCTTGGGGGTTTGAGGGTTTGTATCGGGTTCAGGGTTCTTGTTTTACGGTTCCTTGGAGGGGAGACATATCACATGCACCTGGGATTGGAGGGCTTAGGGTCCTTTGTTGACTGCTGCCTGGTTCTTGGTGGGGAGTGGGGAATGGGTTACGGAGACTATATTGGGGATTATACAGGACTTCTCTTGGGATCCATTTCCTCATTCCCTACTAAGCACCAGACAGTTTAGGAGTCCGGGCTTTCGAGCTTTGCAGCCTGTGGCACCTTTCACGTGAAGTTCCAGAAAACAGGGAAAGTTAACACTCGTACAAACTCAACATGCGCAATATAGGGGCCTTAATCGTTTGAAAAGGGTTAGGGTTGTACTGTACTATAACCATAATAAGGAACCCCCAAGACCCTATTCTAATTAATTATTAAGGTCCCTTTATTATGGTGTATGGATATACAGGGTCCGAGGCATCTCCGGTGCCTTCAGACATGCGAATCTACAGGCCCATTGTGGAAAACCCCTTCTGAGGATTATGCAAGCCGAATTCCGAACTCTTAGACCATCCTAATTAATTGCCTTCGCCCTCAACCCTGATAGTAGAAGCCAGAAAGTTGGAATATGGCGTTAGGAGGATTAGTGCTAGGATCTCTTATGCTTTTACCTTAAGGGCATGAGGATAATGATGTTCAAACTTTCTAGCCTCTACTGTAACTTCGAACACTTAACTCCCTGAATCCTCGCACCTCTGACTTCGACGGGCCGAAAAGCTGCTTCCGCAACTGGGCTCGGTCGAAGCTCAGCTAGATACTACGGGTTCTTCGGGCCGTTGCCATGTGTTTACAGTTTAGAAAGTCAGAGCTGGGTTGCGGGTTCAGGGTTTAGGGGTTTAGGATTCAGGTGCTTGTATGGGGTTCCAGATTAATGGTTCGAGGTATCGGAATCTCATGTCGGCATCAAGCTGTCATATAGGGGCCCTAATGGTGAACTCTGGCCCAGTAACAAGGCCGAGTATTGCTAAGTAGTCGGGTTTCTATAGCAATTGTTGGGGTTTGGGGCTTAGATCTTGAGGATGCAAGCAAGTTCAAGGGATTCCGTGCTGAAACGGACACGGGCTCGGCACTCGGAAGGTGTTTCATACGCAAGTGTTACATGTTAGGGGACTGTAGCTCAGGTTTCGATCGGGATGCTACTCATATAAGTCCTCAACCTAAACCCTAGACCCAAACCCAGAATTCTTTGGACTCCAATTTCTATTCAGGGAACCCTCATCCTGCATTGCAGGTTTCGACTCTTCAGGTGCAGAAACCGGGTCCTTGCAAAGTGTGCTCGGATGGTTTCCGAAAATAAAGGGACCGTAATATTATATAGTACCCCATAATAGTAATATAGTATCCCAAAATAGTAGGATCCTTGTTATAAGAAGAGTGGTAACTAAGGGTTTATGACGGTCTAGGGTGATTCCCTATACTATCCCCTTAACCCCAACACCCGGACCCGCAACCCAGATCCTCTGTGGAATTTGAGATTTCAAAGCAATGACAATGACGTGCTGCTGTATTACGGTTCCAACCCAGTCGATAAGCACTTGAGTGTTTGTAATAAGCAATACTCGCCGAGGGATTTGGGAGCCGCAGCGTGCACTAAAACACTTGCGGAGCTTCGACGAAAACATGCCGTAGCAGAGGCTCGTACGTACAGCTGGAAGACACCCACGCCGAAAGCGCCTTTGCACCAGGAGTTGACCGTCCAATGCATGCATCTGCAGTGAAGGAGTGTTGCTAGTTCATGGCAACTGACACTCTGCTGCCATTGGTACAGCAATGATGACTGGAATAAAAATTAAGGTCGATGTGTGAAACCTCGACAATCTCAGCGAAATCCTTGAAAGTGTATTACACATATACATATGTATATATATATACATATATGCATATGCGCGTATATGCTTATTTGTATATGCGTGCGTATTAAAATACAGACATGCATACATGCATACATGCATACATACGTAGATACATACATACATATCTTTGCATCATGTATGTGTAGGACTAGGAAGGCTTGAAGGGGCGATGTCTGACAACTGCATACGCTTGTTATTTATCATATTGATGCCTCTGAATGCCTCTGACGGGTTGGCTCCGCGACTAACTCGCCAAGTGGCAAAGGATCGTCAGTGTCGCCACGACGATCAGATACACTGCCTTGCAGTACTTGAGTGTAGCGTCTGGCAGGTTCTGGGTTGGTTGTTCTCAAAGTTACTGGTTTTGTGGAAGATGCCATAAGGACATGGAGGCGTCTAAAACCTCACGCATCCGCAGTAAACTTTGCTGCGAAAACATCTGCACGTCTGCGCCTGCAACCCTGCACTCCGTGCAAAGGCTGCTAAAACCGGTGTCGTTTGGGCTTCGACCAAGCGACTAATTACTCCGCTCTGCGCTTGCGACCCTGCACTGCGCTCCACGCCAGGATACGCTAAGCTGCAATGCGGTCAACAGGACTTCGTCCTTCGACAGAAAAGACTTACACTTGCAAACACTTTGCCCACATTGATTTAGTCACTCAAGTGGCTCTAACCCTAACTCTACACAAGCACGGAAGTCGTTGCCACTAGGAGTACCTTGTCGCGCTTCTACGCCTGGGTTTCTCCGGTGGCCTTCTCTGCTCACCTCCTTAGGGCCATGGAACATGCCGCCGTGCTCCGCCCAGTAGTAGCAAGGGCTCAGCAATGCCCAGAACATCACGTAGCCGGCGTGCACTTGGAATGGAAGCAAGGGATCATCGATCGGCCTGTAGAAGCAAAAGCCTGCAATGACAGCTCCCAAGTTGCCTCCAGCCCCGACAAGGGCAGACACGACAGCCAGCTGAAGCCTGTTCATGAAAGGCACGATGCCGTAGCTGGTTCCCTCTGCCATCTGGACAAACAGGGAGAAGCACACAAGCACGGCCAAGGCCACGTACCACGACTGAGAGTTGTCCACTAAGCCGAAGCAAAAGAGGAAGATTGCTTCAAAGAAGAGGGACAAGAATTGCGCCCAAATGCGGCCGCGGAATCCCATGTACTTGAACAGGATGTCGCTCGTGATTCCACCCAAAGACCTGGCAGACAGATTCATACTGGAGCCGTTTCGGTTCGTTTCGAACTGACTTGCCCATGGCGAGAAGGCAGTACAAGGGCTCAATCACTGAAACAAACCCTTGACGTGATTAGCCAACACACGCCTGGCAAAGAGATTCATAAGGCCAAATGCTCCTGCGAGGGCAGAGGCATCTGCCGCATTTATCTGGAAGTAGGTCCTGAAGTGCGTGGCCAATTGGTTGTTCATCGCCAGCTCCGTGCGAATACTTGGCCGACATGGCACCTGAAGATGCCATTGCCGTGATGAAGCGGGGTATCTCCCGCCTCCCTCGTGCCTAGGCGTACCTAGGTGTGTGAAGCGCGGCACGCTGCGCAGCCTCACAGACGAAAGCGAAAGTTGCAATGTGCACATGGCCAACAAGGGGGGACTAAACCCACCTAAGGGCAGCAAGAACCGGAGGGAAAAGACCCCGAAGCCAACACCCTACGGGAGGGGAGCATAAACCTTATCAAGCACTGCCTGTCTGACAGCGGCAAGGTGGCGTAGCACAGCAGTGCCGTACGTCACGTCGTGATGCTGCATCCAGCCGAAGCGGCGTTGCAGGGCACAGGCTGGAGTGGGGGGCCTACTCGGGAGGAAATGAGGGCACTGCCAAGCGAGATGGTGCCAACAAGGCACCGCATCCGTGTTACACCAACAGCACCTGCCCACAGCCTGCCGACGCATGGCTCTCTGCATGGCAAGCGAACAGGCAGCGCCCGTCAAGATGCCGCGAAAATGCTGTACCGGTTGACGAAACGCCGCCGAAGTGCGTTTGACGGTCTGTTCACAGTAGATTGGCGCCGGAATGCCTTCAAGTTCATGACGGCCTTGGTCCAAGAATTTGGCAAACTGAGCTCGGCGCCATGACTCGCGGATGCGATGGTCAGTATCGGGGCGTGGGGGCCTACTCATATCAAGACAGCCGCTTGCCGGGTGTTGCCACTTCCACGGTGCATCAGTGCACCACCCGAGCTGCGAGAGCCAGTGGCGGACTTCTCCTTGCCAGGTGTTTTTCCTGACAGTGATCTCCCAGAGCATAGGACGTTTCAGGTGGGCTCGCCAAAGAGCCTTGGCAGCTTGAAATCCCGCACGAAACTCGTGACTTTGACTCGGTCCTTCAAACAGCGAGGTGAGCCAGGGCGAGGCAAGGGACGGTCTGCGGGTAACCCTCTTATAAAGGGAAGAAAACCTATTGATCTCATCATCCCGTGGCAAGCGAAGGCCCCGTCCCCAGGAGATCTTGCTCAGAACCCGGGAAGACCAGAGCTTGCGTTTGACATGCAGTGAAGCGGGCATGCGCATGAGCCGAGCAGCAATGGCCGTGCCCTCCTCGTTGCGCTTCTCAGCCGTCGGTCTAACGACGTCCTGCAAGCGGGCGGTCAAGTCAACCCCTAAGACACGTATCGCAGCTTTAAGACACTTAGCGGCAAAACCCAGGCGGCGCAGCAGGCCGTAGTGCCTCTCTGAGGCCAAGATTTCCATCTTATCAAAATTCTCAAGCAAACCAAACTTTGCTGACCACCTGGTCCACCTTTGCATGTAGCGGTGGGCCTGAGCAGCAGTACGACAGGAAGCCGCCCTATCATCCACAAAGTTTGACTGCAAAAGGCCACAGGCCGCCTCATGTGCCTCCACATCCTTGACTGGGGCTGCAAGGAGAAGGATTAGGGCTAGGGGACTTAAGGCATCACCTTGTGGGATGCTGCGCTTCACCTGGGCAGGCGTTTCGTGAGTGTGCCCGGCATACTGAATCCACCTCGTCTGATTCAGCCAGACACGTTTGACAAGAGAAAGCCACTGTCTGGGGGCCCCGGCTCGTGCAAGGACATCTAAAGCCAGACGGGGATCAACCGTGTCAAAAGCTTTTTCAAGGTCGAGCGTGATGACCGGGCCTTTGTGCTCAGCATGGTGCTCGGCCAGGGCGATCACGGCCTGTAGGGCTTCCCTGCCTTTGAGACCGCCGTAACAGGTGCCAGGCACGCATTGCAGAGCCCACTCGCGAGTAGCCGGACGTCGGACAAGGGCTGAGCAGATAATGCGCCACATCACGCTCTGAACCACAATGGGCCGAAGCTTGGCCACGTCCGCGCAGCCTTTTTGAACCAGGGCCCCTTGCTTAGGCACATGAACTTGGCGCATGTGGGCAAAGACCCTAGGGTAGAGTTGCCAAAATGTGCGAAGGAAATGAAAATTCTCTTCAACACTGCTGCTGATGTAGCCAGTCTTGGCATCCTTAGTCACGGTTGATTTCCCTTCGGGGATGTCAGCAGGCTCCGACTCAATCCACAACGAAGGCGTGGGGGCCAAGTGATCTTGCTTGAGCCATCGCGTGGGGGGGCGCCCGCATTTGGCCATCTCAGCCCGCCAGGCCTGCAAGACTTTGCGGGTCTCAGCTTGGGCGTACTCGTCCAGCAGACGGTGAGCATGCCTTTCAACTTCGGGCCACGGACAGCTGCGAGGGACATCGCGAGGCCAGCAGGCGTCCAGTTTGCATCGAATGGCCGTGGTGTCTTGGTCAAGTACCAGGAGCCTGCGAAGCTCTCTAACCCTGCCACAAAACTTTGCCATGCTGCGCGAGGCGAAGGACCTGCGCATGGGTCGCTTGCGGGAGTCAAAGGCTTGGACAAAACACGGCAGGGAACCCTTAGGCCTAGACACCGGGGGAGTACTAAGGGACCGACAGCTAAGGCAGGCCGCACGAAAAGCCTCGGCATGTGCCACTCCTCTTCTGTGCTGCTGACCGGCACATCGTGCTTGCCCCAAGCCTGGGCAACAGCGGCCCTCCACTCGTCACCGGACATGCCATCAGGCGGCACGTAACTGGCAGTGGGACGCAGCACGCGACGGCTGTGAAGGGCTCCGTCCTGCTGGATTTGCACCCGAAACAGAAAATGATCGCCGAAAATCTCTTCGTCAAGAGAGGGCTCGGTAGCCTGCAGATGCTGAGCAACAAGGTAATCGATGGCTCTCCCTTCTCTGCGGGTAGGGCGAGGAAAGCCATTTTCATCCAGGGCAACACTGGCAGAGAACTCATCCCCTTGAAGAAAAACGTGCTCGTCGGGACACCAGTTCCAATCACCTGTGGCAGCCCAGGGGTGATTGTGCGCGAGAGCATGGTGCTCGGCCAGGGCTTGCACAAAGCTGGCATCACCCGTGTCAGGCGAGGGCCGTCGCCACACGACGGTAAGGAGCCAGGCGTCAAGGTTGAGAGTCATGAGGTTGCCAAACTCACCAACAGACTGATGGCAGAGGGAGGCGCGCATGTCATCACGAACAGCGACCACCAGGCCACCACGATTGGTCCCCGTGCGACTGCCCGGCTGGTGCCACGCCCTGTAGCCGCAGAGGCCCAATCGGATGAGCATTTGTTCTGCCTGAGCCGCATCAAGGTTGGGCTCCTGCAACGTAAAGATGTGGGGCTTGTCCTCCTGGACCTTACCGAGCACCCTCCAAGCGTGGCCGGCGCCTTGGCTATTGAGAGACCAAACCGCTAATGGAGCTGAAGCTGGTGAAGGCCCTGGGTGAGGGTGAATTCCCTCCTCAGTCAGATCCCGAATCCAGGAGGCCTTCCGGCGCGTGGGCACCGCAGCAGCATCGAGGGCGCGCCTCTCCTTGCTGGAGAGGGACCAAGCCTTAGCGACGTCGCTGCGCCACTTCGGGCTCATTCTGGCCCAGAACCGCACCTTGGCACGCAGAGCCTTCTCGCGAGCTTCGGGACCGCACGGGGTCTGCTTGGCCCGCTTCAGGACTTGGGCCTTGCTTCGCCACTGCTGAGTGCACGATCTACAGGTAAAGCATCGGCGGTAGCCAGCCTTGACACTGTTGGCTTGCCTACTCTCACCCTGAATGCAGACCAAGTCGTGGCCAGCGGAGGCCGCCGCATCAGCAGGGTCTGGAGTAACACTAGGACGCGCCAGGTTAGCCTCACTTGGGCGAAGCTTCCAAGCCTCCAGGAATAGCTTAGGGACACCCTTAGGCAAGAGAACTCGTTGCTTGGCAAACTTCTGAAGGTTGGTAGCCCTTTTGTCGCGGCAGCACTCAGGATTGCGATGATCCTGTAGGCAACAGTACAGGTTCTTCCACCTGGCACAACACTTGAGGCACGTGATGGCGTAAAACTTTCCAAAGCTGCCCACCACTTGCAGGTTGTGGGGGCTAGACTCGCGGAGTTCACGCAACTTTTTGGTCACGACAATGGCAGTGCTGAAGGCCTTAGGGGAGGGCTTCTTGCCTTTGCTGCAGGCGCCACCCATGCTGACGAAGACTCTGCGGGCATTCTCACCGTGGGAGGGACACCTACTGCCATAGCAGGATTGCATGTGCATGCGAATGCTGGCCTGCCTGTCCGAGTGCTTCAGAGGCGGCAAAACGCGTTTACACTTGAAGCACATCCATCCTCCGACCTGCAGCTCACCTTTGTAGGGAGCAACAACTTCGGCTTCGACTCTGACCTTGTGGAGTTTAGCCCGTTCCTCCTGGGACAAGCCAGGGTGAAGGCGGTTAAGGTGGTTGCTACGGCCTTGGCTGGCCTGGCTTTTAGAGGGGGCCCGAACAGTGAAACCACACAACTTACAGAACCAGGTCCACGTGTCGCGCACTGGCTTGCGGGCACCAGAAGCCGCAGGGGCCCTGTTGGGCTTGGCAGGCGCAGCACTGGTGTCAGTCTGCTGACTGTAAACGCTGTTGTCCTTCCTTTGTCGCTTACAAGTGCCAGAAGAAACCTCGGCATCCAGACTGGGGCGCTTGGCAGGGGCGGGCGCAGTCGTCCCAATTTCCGAAGCACTGTCGATCTGCATGAAGGTCTTGGGCCTAGCAGTGTGAGCATGGTGAGGAAACTCAGCCTCAATGTCAGTGGGGACCTGCATGAAGCTGGAACTCGCGAGGGGATTGCCATCCTCAGCCCCCCCATCCTGAGCGATAGTCTGTGGGCCTCCAACCTTGGCCTGACCAGAAAACTCAGCCTCAGAATCCGTGGAGACCTGCATGAACCTGCAAGACCTGAGAGAGGAGTCCGCTGGTCCGCCTCCTCTTCCGCCAACAGTCTTGCCCGTGGCCGCGCCAGTCCAGATCTCGACAAGGGCCGCGGGGTCACAACGGACCCATTCGTAATGCTTTGCGGCGTAACGAAGCACGATGAACGGGTCGGTATCGGATTGAGAGGCGAAGCGAATGTGGTGGCCCGCGGTCTCATCAATCACTAAAATGTTAGCAGGAAGGCCCTTGGACAGGGCGTACACCTCAAGTAACCCACAGTAAGCATTCACTTGCTCAACTTGGGACAGGTATTCCTCGAAAGAGTTTGTCGTCAGCTCGTCCTGCACATTCCGTTGATCCCACAGAGGCTGGAGATGCAAAGAGTGGGCGCGCATCCATTCGACCATTGACCGCCTCACCCCCCTCTGGGAACGAGGCTTGCCAGTAAAGTCCGACAACGCTTGCGCGATAGCAGCAGGCAGGCAGTTGCCCTGTCCTTCGTTCTTCTCAATTACGGCGCCGGTGGGGAGCGTCGCCTTGAGAGGCCGCCAGCTCCGTGCCGAAACAAGCCGAGTACCTGGCTGGCGACAGACTCAGATGAAGAAACCAGTAAGGGCAAAAATATCATCGCCTGCGAAGCAATTAGCTGAAGCGATGCCTATTTGCAGCTTGGCCACTGCATGATCATGACAAGTACCCTGAAGTCCGAACACACTTCAACGTAGTCCCACAGGGATGGCTTCTTGGTCTTGCCCGTCACGGACACGTCGAACCTCTTTGCGGTGGGGGTGTCCCAGCACAGCAGCTTCAAGCTCACCGCCGTGATGATAAAGAGAACGGCAGGCACGATCATGGCCACTCGCCAGGCTGTGTCAGCTGCCATTCCCGAGCTTACCATGGGGTTAAAGAGGACGGAAATCATGAAGATCTGTGTGACACCACAGCCCAGATTTCCCCATCCGGCTGCTGTAGCGTTCGCAGTTCCAATCACATTGGGCGCGAACATCAAGGAACACCAGAACTGGTTGGTCACGAAAGTGGCTCCTTCACAGGGGGCTGAGTGCTTTCAACGGGACGCTACAACGTAACTAAGAGAAACATAGGTCCTGCGCCCTGCGCAACCGATGAAGAAGCGAATCAGCGCATAATTCCAGGGAGCGGAAATGGCCGCGGCCATGGCCACCCAGAATGCTCCGAAAGTGAGCAGGCTGGCTTATATATAGGTTGCTGCCCCAACCTGTCACAGGGTTAGGAGCAGTGGTACGCCCCCTGGTGGGGGCGAAAACAAGACAGTTGAGCAGGCTGGCTTGCACGTTCACTGGACCGAAGCGCTCCAGGAGGGTGCCTAGGGCGATGCGAACGAAGATGGTGGACGCAACTGCAACAACGCCTGCGTTCGCTATCATTCCGTTGCACTCGGTTCCAGTGGTGCATACACATTTGGCCAAGACTGAAGGCGCATACGGGCTCTTCTCTTCAGCAGTCGCAGTGGCACTGCTCATGACATCAGCTGGAACTGCTGCACAGTCCGTGATGACATCACCATCCTTGACCTTGCCATACTGGCAGTACTCCAGACCTGTCTTCAGGCTTTTGTACTTCAGATAGGCCGGCCGCAATGGATTCTCGGCGGGTGGGAACTTCTGGTTCTCACACATGTTGATGCTGGTGGCCACCTCCAGCCCCAACGGGGCAAGGGCAAACCAACCCAAGAAGGCGAGGAGTGGTGGCTTGTTAGGCTGAGCGCCTCAAGGACAGCTCAACCCAGGTGCCCGAAGGCTAGCCGCGGAAACCATCAGCCCGGCGCACGGTCTCGCGAACCGTAGCCAGGTGCTCCAGAATCTCTTCGTTGTGCTCAGACTTCAAAGGCCGGCAGGGCCAACCCAGGCGCTGAGTCAAAACACTGTCAGGAACTCGAGCAGGTCTTGTTTGAGCAAAATGAGGACATTCCCATGCAATGTGATGCCAAGTTGCGAGGTTCTCAGAGCCGCACCAATTGCAAGCCTGAGCATCAGCTTCACCACGAGCCCTGCTGTAGCACATCGACGACCATGCAGCTCCTAACAGGACCGCTCTGCATGAGTGACGGCTCTTGCGGTAGAGGGCGCGCGCACGTGCGACCACTTCTTCATCGTAGACGACAAGATCTCGCAACATCCGGCTGTCTCTGCGGTCCTGTGCCAAAAAAGCAAAGAAACAGTGCCTCCGAAATGCTTCCCTGAGCAAATGTCTGCTGCGGTTTCGCCAGTCCAGGTAGCGATCGTCCTCTGGAGGGGGCCAAGCAATATGGGCCACGAATGCTCGCATATGTGGATTCTGCTGAACAGTGCCGCAGATGCGGAGCAGGGGCAACTCCGTTGCCTTGTTGGATTCATCCACCTTCAACTTGAAGTCCGCCATGCTTACGAGCTCCCACAGAGAGTTCTACCTGAGCCTGCAAGTGCTGCAATGTAGCGACGATGATTGTGATAATAACAGAGGACGGGTTCTGTAGTCGACGGCTGCGCAAAGCCCAATATATGCACTGTCTGAGAATGATGTGCAACTGGCTCGAAACAGCAGCGCCTGTAGGAAGGCTGGTAGCAGTCCACGGAATCACGAAGCCTGTCTAAGCAATGACAATATTCTCAACATTCCTCTGGAATCTTGCATGAACATAGAATCGATGGCTCCCCAAACCCGAAACCCTGAAAATATAAACCTGGCAATGCTAAACCCCAAAACCCCAAACCCTGAAACGGAACCCGAGCGGTAGTTGAGACGCTGGCAGTGGAGGGGCCGGAGTCTTCGGCTTGGAAGTCCTCGCAAGGGTTTACGGTAGTTTTGACAAGGTGTCCGGCAAAGGTGCATCATTTGGGGTTTGGGTGTTCGTTAGTTAAGGGCTTCAAGAACTTGGTTGCTGGTTCTCGATGGCAAACAGTGCGAGTTTGGCTTGAACCTGCCATGCAGACAGACAAACATGTTGGGGGCTGGGGATTGCCAATGTGGTCCTCATTACATCCCATGTCTCAAACTCGAATGAGAGTTTCCGAAAACAGGGCCCGAAATAGTAGGATCCTTATTATAAGGACCCCAAAATAAGGTACCACCCTATTTTCAGAAACTCCCAAAGACTACATAAACCTCCTGCCCTGAGCTCTCAACGCTAAATGGGTAGTTGTCTCCCTTTTTGGGTACCCTAAAAAATAGGTGCCGTACTTTACCAACGACCAAAAAGGGACCATAATGTTGACAACCACCCACATGAATCTACATGCTCGGCCTGTCTAATTTCGAGAACCACCCAAATCCTAGTGTCCAGATCAGGCTTTGGGAGGGGCAACTGAACCCCAAACCCCTGAGCTACACAAGCCTGCTTTCTGCTCTCCCGAATAGTAACCTACATAACTACTATCCGAAACCGAAGTACCCAATTATTGGGCTCTTTGGGCCCTCAGGGCTTCTTAATTGATATTGTTCTGACTCAAGACACCGAAGCCTCATCTCCACATCCTTTTCACACCTGGGCTATGCATATGACAGGAACCGAGGCGCCGACTGTGCTGTGGACTCGTGCCACACGGCTACCCCAGATTGCAAAAACTGATCAACTGGTCATCTCGAGTTTCAGGATGCAACGACCACGTGGCTACAACTCCAAGATCCTTAAAGATTCGGGAAGTCCACATCCTAAATCCTAAACCCTGGCTTAGAAGCCGCTAGTCACGGTCCGAATCTCTGCAGCCCCGTTGACCTGAATTCCCTTCACCCTAGACCCCAAACGCTAAATCCCTAAATCCCGAAGCCCTAAATCACTAAACCCCACATCACTAAATCCCTAAACCGCCAAACCCTAAATACCTCAAACCCAAATCCCTAAACCCCCAACTCGCCAAACCCTAAATCCCTAAACTCCAAGTCCCTAAATCCCTAAACCGCCAAACCCTAAACCCCTTAAAACGGACCTTAAGGAAGCATCAGGGAGTCCTGAGTCGTTGTCGCCTCAGGCGAAGACACAGAGAGCTTGACATCTGAAGCCTTTTGACGATGTAAAATAGTAATAATAATTAATAATAGCAATAATAACAACAAGAACAATTACTAATATTACTGTTATCAAAAATATACTTATGGCGAAGGCAATAATAGTAACAGCACGAGTAGTAACAATGACCAAGACATGATGATGATGATAATCATGTAGTAATAGCAGTAGTACGAGTGACAATATTGATACTACTAACAGTGACACAGTGACAGTAATGATAATAGTAACGCTAATGCTAATGGTGTTATTGATTCGGTATGTACACGTGCATCAAAATCCTAGGTCGACTGTTGTGTGATTGCCTTTCTAGACTTCGCGAAAAGGCTATTGCAGCGGGCCATGCAGCATGCACAGTGCGCCCTGCAGTTTCCTCAAGTCCTCCGAGGCATCCTGCCCCCCGAAGGCACACTAATATTTTCAAGATCCTCAAGACCGCAAACAAGCAACGTGAGAAGATGCTTTCTCATCCGCTTACAGGCCTCAATAATACCTAGTTGACTGGCGAGCACCGGTTGCCAGAAAGTGATGAAGAAGTCTACAGCTCGTGCAGCCGGGCAACACTACTCGCACCAACTATGACACCGCGTAGTTGCACTCCACCAGAGTGCGACCGACAACACCAAACCAAAACTGAGTTGCTATCGTGGTCCGAAGCGATGCTCGTGCAACCTTCCCTTACTCTGGTCACTTGTCTAAGCATGACCTGACGCAGTCTCAAACAAGCACGGAGACTTCTGGCAAAATCCTGTGGTCGGAAGGCCCCCGACCGTCGTGGCATCTACGCAGCCGTAGATGGAGCACTGCGTGTTGAAGACAACACTACCTGACAGGAGCAGGGCTTCGGCTTCCGATCCGAAAGGCCTGGCCCGGTCTAAAGAGAAGACTTCAGGATCGAACTGACATTCCTTGTATCAGTATCGCCCCAAGCCGAGCCCAGAACATCTAGGGTTTAGGGTTCAAAGCCCACAAACAGGGCTGATAGGGCTTCAGGGCGTCCCTGCCCCTCTCTCTGCTCCTGACGAACTACGGTATCTAGCCAAGCAACAGTCTAGCTGCATCTCCATCCAGCCACCATCCATCGATGTACTGTCCCATCTATCTCTCTGTCTCTCTATGTATCGAGACTGTCTATCTGTATGTTGCTTGAAACCTCCTCTCCGTCTTTCTACCTAATCAATTTCTCCACATGTGAGCCTCTCTTTCTGTCTCTCGGTATCTCCGAATATAGCAACATGTAGCAGCCAAATGCTGACCAAACTAGCAAACAACACACACCTACACAAACAAACAAACAAGCAAGCAACAGAGAAACAAACAAATCAACAAAGCGACATCAAAACAAACGCACAAACAGATAAGCAAACAAACAAACAAGCAAGCAAGCAAAAACACAATCACACGAACAAAAACACAAACAAATAAACAAAGCAATAAACAAACAAACAAACAAACAAACAAACGAGCATAACAAACGAGCACACCGACAAACAAACACACAAGCAAAGAAAGAAATAAACAAACAAAGAAAACAACCAAAGAAACAATGACACAAGCAAAGAAACAAACAAACGAACAAACAGACACCAATCAACAACCAACAGAAGAGCCAAATAAACAGGCAGGCACACACTTAACTAACACATAAACGAACAAACAAAGCAACAACCAAAAAACGTATAAACCAACAACAACCAACAAACCAAACGAACCAAAGGACAAACAACCACCAACATTTGCAAACATACAAAAACAAAGCCAAGCCAAATGAACAAATCAAGGCACAAACGATGAGACACAGGCAGAAAATCATTCTTACATACATATAGGTATACATACACGCATACATACATACACTCATCCATAAATCCATACATTCATACGATCATACATACATACATGCATACATACTCTCATGCATGCATGCGTACATATACACACACATACGTACAGACAGACAGACAGACAGACAGACAGACAGACAGACAGACAGAAATAAATTGCAAACCATTACGCGACATTACATGACAAAACATTACAGTACAGTACAGTGCAGCACATTGCCTTACATACATTTATGCATGCATGCAACATGCACACATGCAGACATGCAAAGTATACATACATGCAGACAGACAGACAGACAGACAGGGAGACAGGCAGACAAACAGACTGACATCACATGACATGGCATGGCATTACATTACATTAAACTGCGTAACGGTTCAGTACAGTACATTACATACGTACATGCATGTATGCATGCAAAGCAGCATACATCCATCCATACATTCATCCATATACATACATACAGACCCCTGATTCCCAACTTCATCCCTCAGCCCACCTCCCGCCCAGGGATTCCCCGAGACGTCCTGACCATCTCAGGATGGAGCTGGTGGAGCCCCAAAACATCCCAAAACACCCAAGGCCATCGTAACTAGGGTCTTTAAAGGGTTCCTAAAGGGATCTACAAGGGTTCTATCAGGGAGGGGTCTTTAAAAGGATACATAAGTCTATAAGGGTTCTTTGAAAGGGGTCCTTAGAGAGATCGATAACTGTATAAGGGAGGGTTTAGGGCTGCTCAAAGAATCGAGGACTTAGCACCCCAGAGTCGACGGAGGTCTGCAGCATTTAAGCCATAACCTATACTGAACTTAGAACCCTAGCAAAAATTGTAATTTTAGCTGTTTCTTAGGGATTCTAATCACCAAAAATTCAAAATTATTTCTAAGCACCCCTAAGCAACTAAGGGTCAAATCCGAAGTGAGGCTGGCCAGTGGTGTGACCTTTAGCGAAGTTGGAGATCAATACATGCCGTGGCTTACTTGGAGGATCATGGGACTTAGTAACCAGGGTTATAAATAAGGTAACTATACTTAAAACTGCAATTAGGGTACTTATGACCTTACTTACTGAGTCCCATGATCCTCCAAGTAGGGTTGGGCCTTCAGGCACGCGGCTGCGTCAACGGTGGAGGTTCCGGTGGCTTACGGTGTGTTGCTTTGTGTTTTCTATTATTTTTTTCCCGGGGGGGGGCCTCGGACGCATGACAACGACTCAGGACTTCGGATTTAGACCTTAGAAGAGGCTCGTGCAGCAAGTGGAAAAGGGGGCCTGGACCCTCGAAGCTATCCGTTGAGGGTTTCGGCTGTTAGGAGGCCTCTATGAGATGCTAACCTAGTTGCCGGAAAACCACATAGAGTAATGACTCCACTGAAGACCGCGGAATCCCTACGCCCTACACGAAACCCTAAAGCCCTAAACCCTGCTACAGGCCTCTTTCCGAGCTCTCCTCACGAGGCCTCATGGCCCATAACACGAAAAGCGAACGAAGAACGGTCCTGTGGACTTCTTACGATTTATGGAAGATCCAAAACTTAAGCCCTAAGCCTCCTTAAACTTTAAACTCCAAAACTTAAACCCAATAAAGCCCTAAACCCAAAACCCCAAAACTTAAACCCTATAAAGCCCTAAACCCTACACCCCAAAACCTGAACCTAACAAAGCTCTAAACCCTAAAACCCAAAACCTAAACCTAACAAAGCTCTAAACCCTAAACCCATGCCCTCCTCGATGACATCACCACGGATCTCCAGCTCGTACCTGCTCCAGCGTGGAAGCTTTTGGTCTTGGGGTGCAGGGTTTAAGGTTCGTACGGATGCTTCATATGGTAGAGAGATTTAGGGTTTAGGGTTTAGGAAGGGTTTAGGGTTTTGGGGTTAAGGGTTTAAGGGCTTAGGGATGGTCGAGGGTGGGTCTTCTTAAGGGCTTAGGGAGGCCTATGGGTGCAGATCCGCATGGCTTACTTGCCGAACCTGCATAGTCAAGATGGGGATCTGGAGTATGTTGTGCGATGATATACTCCAAACCCCAATGTTTATTCAAGCATTCAGGCCTTTCTACTACAGTACCAAACCTACTTAGGTGTTCGCATACCCGACTGCTGAGCCCCCAAAGCAACAGGCCCCCAGAGAGCCCAGTACCCCTTAATTGAGGAATATTCGCTAACTTATAAGAGGATTAATATTATGGTTTAAGGTGTATTATTCCTTAGCTCCCTTATAGATCCCTTTATAAGGAACCCTTTAAGGTATATTCCTTGACAAAGGGGTCTTGGGCTCTCTGGGCCAAGGGTGGGCACGATGTTTGCGCTTCCAGCTCTGAAAGCGGCATGACATCCAGCACCTGAGCCGGAGGGACCCTAAACTTATATAAACCCTAAACCCCTAAACCCTAAACCTGAGTTGGAGAGCTCGGGGGTGTAGGGCTGTGGGATTTGGGGCTTCGTAGAGCATTGGGGTTTAGGGTTCAGGGCCTTGGGGTTTAGGGCCTTTTGGCTTAGGGTTTTTTTGGCTTGGGGGCTTTTGGGTTTAGGCTTTGGGGTTTCAGGGTGTGCAAGGCTTGATGGCCTTGGGTGGTTGAGGGTTTGGGATCACTTTCCCCCGGGCGGAAGCTCTGGAAGCGGGGGCCCCACAACTGAATGAAGTTGCGGTTTGGGTTGAGGTCCTGGCCCAAGTCCTGGAGCCCGGAGACATAACAAGATAGGGTTTAGGGTTTAGGGCTACTTACCGACAAAATCGCATCAGTGTTATTCCCTCGGGCTGCTTATGATAAGTTAGAATACAGCAAGAGACCCCGAAACCCAACACTAACATCTTTACCCCTGTGGTACGTCGTGCGGAGATAACGTTGAATGGTCTAGGGGAACAACGAGTAGTCTCGTGCTGGTGAGGATCCAACGAGCACAAACAGCATAATCGTCAACAGTATCTGATGTTCCTGCATGGTGGTCTTCCACATAGCAGCCAACATCGTCATCATCACCGGCTAGCGGAATCCCTTAACAAAACTGATCGCGAATATCATACTCTACGTCTAGTCGGCGCTATCGATGGGCTCCTGTCAGCGCATGGGGTCTTGTTGACCAGACTTCCTGTTAAGGTCCTCCTGGCAGTAGCGCAGTATACCGCCCATTGACATTCCAGGAGAATCCCGCTTCGCTTCGAACAAGCCGCGACACACTAGAATCACTACAAAAAGCCGCCAGAATCAACAAAATCGCTTCGCGCCGAGAGACCGTGGCCCCCGTGTTGGGGTCCCATACCCGAAGCATCGCCTTTGCAGGAGACAGGGCACCGGGCACGTGCTTTGGGAGTTGAGCGGACACCGATATCCCTGTAGTCAAGGTCAAGGGGGCTTCCAGCAGTCATACTCTAACCGTTTCTACACCTCGATATTCCCTCCTGAACACAGTGCCCGGACGACGACATGACCAGCATCCCAACAAGCCGCAACGCAGAGGTCGGAAAAAACACTACCAATAGCATCCCCTTATAGTCCCCTCAAATGCACTGTAATATACCCCTAAACCGTATGCTAACTACAAAAGCTCCCAGACTCACAAAATGGATGGCTCCATGCCAACTCTTGGCCCCTTCGACGAGGCTTTATGGGTTACAGTCTGCTGCCCAATGCCCCACGCCCGAACCCTCAAAACCCTAAACCCCGAAGCACCAAGACAGGTACCCTACTAGAGTTATCATACTATCTATATATATATATATATATATATGTATATATATATATGTATATATATATATATATATATATATATATATGTATGTACGGTGAAGGAATTTCTACCTAAACCCGGCATCTTGAATAAGAGTACATGTATATCATGGTAAGGGGTAGTAACCTAGGTTCCTGACTAGCCCCGTAACAGTAAGAGTACCCTTTTTTGCTAGTGCTATGTTTTAATATGGGGGCCCTAAAACGAACAGCGGCCCAAGGGGTACTACTCGGAGGATCAGACTTAGTAACTAGGGTTATACATAAGGTAACTATACTTATAATTCCAACTAGGGTACTTATGACCTTACTTACTAAGTCCCATGATCCTCCAAGTACTCAGGAACCTAGTAACTATATTTAAAGGAATCCCCCTCCCTGAGTAGGTCACCGGATCGAGGTCGATGATCTGCGTCGGCGGGATGCTGCCCCCGCTGGCGGGAACCGTCCTGGCGGTTTGGGAGGATGTCGGGTCGAGGGTTTAGGGTTTAAGGGGTTGGGCTTGAAGGTGGGTTGGGGTTGTAGGTTTACGTTGGCGCCGGGAAAGGCATAGTAGAGGGATAGGAATCTCTGCTCTGCTAGGCGGTGGTGTATATCTGGCAGTACCAGAGTAAAGATTAAGTTCAGGGCTGATGATGGCTGGGTCTCGGGCGGGGAGGCCTCAGGCTTGAAAATCTCTTGGGGTTGGAGTATCGGATCGCAGACAACACATATGTCGGAGCTTTTGTTCAAGGATGAGGATGCACATAGGCCCGGAGGGGATTGCTAGACCTGGGTTGGGATTTAGGGTTCAGGCTTTGGCAGTACATAATCAAGGAATCACGGGTGGAAGGCTCAAGCATGGCAACTCTTGGGCCAAGCCGCTTCGCCGACAGCGTCGCCGCTGCCGTGGTGGGATCAATTAGTCGGACCTCCTGGCCAGCGTGACAAAACGTTCCACTGAAGACGAAAACACCGAAACCCAAACGCCTGACCACCTAGAACCTATATTCCTGGACCGCATACATCGTTAACCTAGAT
Source organism: Symbiodinium sp. CCMP2592 (assembly GCA_905221615.1). Lineage (NCBI taxonomy): Eukaryota > Dinophyceae > Suessiales > Symbiodiniaceae > Symbiodinium > Symbiodinium sp. CCMP2592. The sequence continues at coordinate 786,387 of CAJNDT010001057.1, forward strand.
ACGGATCACTTGAAACCCTAACCCCTTGACTAAGCTTTGACACGCCCAACCCAAAAACCTAGGCACAATCCAGAAGAGTCCTATGAAGCCCTCTAGAGGCCTCGACAGCTCTATGCAAAGCTTAATAAAACAACCAACGATTTAAAAATGTACAGTAGCATTAGCCTCCTCGAACCTGAAAGTCCAGCAAAACAGTGGGAACAAAAGTATCAGAGTGCCTTCCCTTTGCACGGATTCCAGCTCTATGACGGATGCATATCTACGTAGGAGCCTTCAAATGTAATCCACAGAACTGCGGCTGTAACACAACACTCGTGTCACCCCATCCAGCATTAAAGCCTGAGCCCTGAATGATCATCAAAGTAACCACAAAACCGCTCGGTGCCTAAACCCTAAACCCTAACCCCTAAACCCTAAACCCTAAATCCTAAACCCTAAACCCTAACCCCTAAACCCTAAATCCTAAACCCTAAACCCTAAACCCTAAACCCTAAACCCTAACCCCTAAACATCCAAAGAAGCAAACCTACGTGGACCCTCCTCGTCGAAGTTGAGGCGCAGAGTTGGGAGCAGCTCCTGAAGCCGAGGCCGTGACGATCGGTTTAGGGTGCAGTGCTCAGAGCTTAGGCTTTAGGGGTCTAGGATTTAGGGGTTTAGTGTTTAGGGATTTTAGTTAGGGGTTTAGGGCTTTGGGGGTTTAGGGTTCAGGAGGTTACGACGGGGTCTGGGCTCCAGGTGTAGTTCAAGAGTGTGTCTGAGACCTCTGCAGCGAAGACCCTCCAAAAGCTTCGGTTGGCTTCGCGGCCTAGAATACCCCAAGGGTCCAAAGGACCCAATTAGGTACTTGGTTTTAGGATAGTAGTTACGTAGGTTAGGATTTCGGAGAGTATATGATAGTTGGGTCCTTCGACCCTTAGGGATAGGGTCTGGTAGTGCATTGTATGCTTCATTGGTGAGGGACTAGAAGGGAGAGTACTGTTAATTCTGTCGGCATCCGCTCCTCCGCCAGTCAAGCAATGCGATTCCATGATTCAGCACAACATAGTCCAAGAGTGTGACGCTAAACAGCCAATACTACGAGTATATGTAAGGCTTTAGCGTGCTGTAAAGTTTCTGGGGTCTGCAGACCAACACTCTCAGACTTTATTCAGGTTGAAGGCTCTCATGCTCGGGGTCAATATCAGCGTACTGGTACGCAACTGTTCGTGTAGACATATTCATATCTAGTTCATGGTCGAGATAATATTAAATGATTACACTGTTCCTCCTTTGCGGATTTTACCCAACTATGACAAAATATAATGTGCCACAAAACACAATTCTAAGTACTAAGGCTCCGGCAGTCGAAACGGTGACCTCTGAGCCCCTCAACACGTGAAGCCTCAGCCCTGATGGGTGGGGTTGCAAACAGCGTGAGCCAATCTAAGCCTCATAAAAATCCCCCAAAGCATTAGACATGAAGTCGATGCCAGATCGATACAAGCAGAAAAGCAAGAACTAAGCCCAACTAGCACCCGAGACAAAGGCCTGGTATGCTAAATCCTGAAACACTAAAGTGTCACGAAGCATCCCGAATCTGGAAGCTCAACAGCTCAACAACGAGAACCAGGCACTTCACGGTAAAATAGTGAGTAAGACACCCTGGGCCTAAACCCCAAAACAGTAGGATTCATTTAAGGAACCCGAAACAAGGCCCAAGGTTTCTTAATCAGGTTCCTACCTTCTGCCCCTGAGGGACCTTGATATGGCACCCATAAGTTTATTCCAAGTTTAAACCAGGTCCTGATTGAAAGGGTCATGGACCCTATCGACCCTTGTGAAAGCCTAATCTTCAGAACCTCTGAACCCAAACTTCAAATCCATAACTTGACCCTACCTAGACCCTCCATCTACCCTCTATTAGACCCTAAATGCCCCTTATTTGGGACCATATACCCCTATTTGAGGGTACAAGGAGGGTCCTGGTATAAACGTTATCTAAATACACAGCCTAAAATCTTGAAGAACCCAAGTCTGGGTTCCCGACAACCCCCGCCGCGTTGTTTGGGGGATCCGAACCTTTCCGGCCCGACATCTTCAGAGACGGTTTGGCGTTTAGGGTTTAGGGTTTAGGGTTTAGGGTTTAGGGTTTAGGGTTTAGGGTTTAGGGGTTTAGGGTTTAGGGTTTAGGGTTTAGGGCTTCAGGCTTACTTCTTTCAATTCTGGCTTTAGTGGTTGGTAGCTCATATTGCTCGTCTCTTCATGGTTTACGTTATGTTTGCATATGGCCGCAGCCTGCCGTGTAGACGTTTCGAAAATGGAAGCTGCCTATTGCTTTAAGATGCGACGCTTTGGGATGCTTGTCCGTGATTGTGAACGGCCGGCATGCAGGAAACAAAGTAGACCCTCAACCAGGCAGGTTAGTGAGCAGTGATGCGGCAAGGAGCCTATGGCATGTGCAGAAACAAACGACTCTACTAAGCTTACTAAGTTACTCTTAGTAAGTAAGTCACCACTCTACGACACACCTCAAATCAATGCCACCCTCAAGTCTGACTTTACTCTCTGAACGCTCGCTAGCATGCTCAAGATCCAGCACAATCTGACTTGTGATTTAGAGGGACCCCCCTGAGGGGGCATGGCAAATGGCGTTTGCTAGCAAAGGTTTCTGAGGATAGTTGGTTTGGAGGCAACCTTTGAACTTTGTTCACCCCGCCGTAAACTGACCTGGCCTCACCAGCACTCACTAGCACTCACTAGCGCTCAGTAGCCCTCGTGAGCGCTCACTGGCGCTCAGCAGTCCCTACAGATTGAATCTGTCGGCCGACAATGCAAGCAACACCACTGAAATGTCACGACATCGCAACTCCACAGGCCTCGAGGCACATCTAACCAGTGGTTTTGGGGTTCTTTTGGCTCTTTAGCTCCTTATTCAATACTTGGAGGGCCGGGGGACTTAGTAAGTAGGTAGTAAGTAGACTTATAAGTACCCTAAAAGGGACCCTAATTGGGGTTATGGTACTTATGAGTCCTAAAAATAACCAGTTACTAAGTCCCCCGACCCTCCAAGTAGGGATTATCATCATCCCTGGCTCCTTAGCTCCTCCAATGTCAAAGATTAGACATCTATGAAATTGCACAAACTCTTTCAAATCCCAAGCCGTGGTTCTAAGTCGCTGGCTACGCAACTCTGGCGGCTGGTAGTCTTCGACACAGGACTCCTCAGCCGGTGTATACATATACATATATATATATATATATACATGCACAGACCCAGATATTTGTTGATATCTTATACTGCATAAACATATACATACATGCTTCTATATTTTAAATGCATATTTCTATATATATATATATATATATATATATATATATATATATATATATATATATATATATATATATATATATATATATATATATATATATATATATATATATATATATATTAGCATATATATATATATATATGTAGGTATAAGTATATACTATTCGTACACCCAATATGTTAACCTCGAAAGCCTGCGGGAACCACAAACCGACAGCTCTCAGACACAACGACCCCTGTCCCATCTTGGACAAGTTGAACAAACACATCGAAACTCGGTACGGCCTAGATCCGGCACCGAAACCTATGAAGGAACCTCTTGCAAGGGATTGAGCACACTGCCGAGGAGTGGTGAAGGTAGGTTCGGGGGAAGCCCAAATGAAGACAGTCCTGTCTCACCTCCGCCTTGATCTCACCTTTAATGGGTCATGCGTCGTCGCAACTCCGGGTGCGCGGCGAAAGAGTACGGCACGAAAGGATCTTGCTCGTAGGCGTACCCATCTGCATCCACAATGGCCTGGTCCTGCAGTTGAGGCTAGGTTCCGAGCTTCGGCGCGAGGACGCGAGATCAATGAAGCCGAACCCTAAACCCACAACCCTCAACCCTAGAGCCTCCTTGCCTTAGGACGACCTCATTCTTTGTCCTAGTCTTCAGGCTCCGTGGGCCAGGCTAGAGCCTACAGCCTCTTGTCGGAATCGCCGACAACTAGGGGTCGATTTTCGTCGCTTCAAGATTGATCCATTACTTTAGGTTGCTTTTTGAGTAGGGTCGAGGGATTTAGGTTTAGGGTAAGTGTAGGGCCGATGTTCAGAGGGCTCGGTCTCTGATTCACAGAGGTTGCAGGGTAGCCGTAGCTGCCAGTACCGTAAGGGAGACTGCCATGATCCTGGATTTCAACCACGTCAAGCGACGGCAACAGAAAGGCTAATGATGATTATGAGGACGGCATCAGACCTTCCCAAGCCTTTGCGCCATCGCTGGAAGATTCTTATTGAGCACGCTAAAACACAAACAGCAACAAGAGCAGTAATTATACAATAAGCCACGAAACCCCGTGGGGATAAGCTGGGCAGCCGACAAGAAGCTTTATCCGCACACAGCCTCCCGAGGGAGCCAGCGCATCCTGCAAGGAAGGCTCTGTGTTTTAAGGGCTCTATAAGAGTTTAGTGCTTTTGGGGCTTAGGGCTTTTTGCGCAATCTAGAACCTCACGCCCAGGGTTCAGTTACTGAAAGCTCGGCGTAACGGGCGGGGGTCAGGCGCCGGTATGAGAAGACCCCACTCAGGCAACAGCAAGAGCGAGAAACCTAGACTCCAAACCCTGCACGATTTTATCAGTCGCATTGGGTCTACCAACCCTTGTTTCTGCTTTATTCTCATTCTGATTATGACTATTATTATTATTGTTTTCTTAATTTGTTGTTATTATTATCAGTCTGTGATTTGAACGGAACTGGCACCGGGAGTGTCTTGGGCCGGAAACTCCATCAAGTGTGCCTGGCCGGCTGAGCCAACGGATGTCCAATAGTCTGGAGCATCCCTAAACCCTATTATACTATAATCATAATAAGGGCCTAAGTAATTACCAATATTATGGTTAGGGTTCCTTATTATAGTTATAGTATAATGGGCCTCAAATACTTCATGTTGGCGCTCCACCGATCTGGGTCCCCTGCCTATGCCAAAGCACTTGGGCAAGACGACGGGTAATTGCACTTCGCACGCAGCTGTAGCCTTAAACCCTTCCGGGCTCTCAACTAACATAGGGGCATTGTGCTGCTACTTTTTATGTGCATGCACATAAAAAGTAGCAGCACGAAGAACTAAAGCATGTTATAGGATTCTGAAAATGGGACAAAGCAGAACGCGCGCCTGCGGCAGGATGTACAAGAGATCACCCGAGGTCTGCCAAGGTGGAAGCGTTTTAGGGTCTAGGGTTGTGTTAAGGTAAAGGGTTACTGCAATTAGGGCTTACGGCTTAGGTTCGTATGGTCCTATAAGATCACGACAAGTCCGGGGGTTGAGGCTTGGGCTTCATCCTCATCAGGTTCGGATTTAGCGCTAAGAGTAAAGCACAGGTCTAAATCACAGGTGATATGGGGCACAATGTTCTAGGTAGAACATCCAGTGTCGAAGTTCACGACTTCAAGTGTTTAGGACTTTGAGATTATAGGGTCTAGGTCGGGGTCTTCTGGGGTTTACTTGGAGGGGCAGCGGACTTAGTAAGTAGGTTATAAGCAGGGTTATAATTGGGGTAACTCTATTTAGGGTACTTATAACTCTACTTATAACCTACTTACTAAGTCCCCTGCCCTTGCAAGTAGGCTTTAGGGCTGCATGGCCTGTAGGGAACAGGTCTTGCGGGGGTCAAAAGGTTTATACCGTTTGAAGGAAAGTTAGGACCACCTAACACAGGGGCAACAGGGTGTTGGGGCCCCTTATACTATACTGTACTGATTATGAGGAACCCCCAAAATAGCGTCACTGTATTGGTAAGTATTTTGGCGCCTTTTGTAAGCCCTCAAAGAGGCTCAGAAAAGCTACCTGCGCCCTTCCAGGCGAGGGAGATATCTGCCGGGAGGAGTGGCTCCCATCTGCTAACCCTTCCGTGTATCTTTGGGCTTGGAGTTTAGAGTTTAGGAGTTTTGTGTAGTTTTGTGTATCTATCATCGCACAGTAGCTCTAGGAAAAAAGGCTCCTACACTAGGCGTCCCAAAAAGGCGAGATCTTGCTGAGGTTTCGGAGCTATAGGGGTTGTTCTGGGGTTTCTCCATTGCACTGAGACATTGGGAATGCAACCGGTGCGAGCTTCGTGGGACCACCCTACAAAGACAGTAGTGGTATATCAAAGGCCCGCTGGCACCCCGAAACCCCGCAAAAATCGGCACCTCAAGACCCTGGGCCCACCTGAAACCACGGGGAACTGGCTGCATTCATTGTCAGCGTCGTAAACCCGCCTGGGACACGGTACTTTGAGGTTTGGGGAATTGGACGTAGTACTAAACTTAGCAGGGTATTTACATCACACAGTCATTTCCGGAGCTTTCGTGGCTTTTGCGAAGTGTTTTGTGCGTAAACCTTCGCTTTTGCATTTTGGATGTCTGTCAGCTAGGGAGTTCCCCGTCGGCCACATGAAATCTGGAGCTGAAGCATAGGGTTCAGGGTTAGGGTATTGCACCAGGTTTCAGATGCCACGTCCCACTTACCACTCGCACATGCTTCAGATATGCTGCGGGCGGTGAGATCTTGCAGGCAAGTCCTTGCCCGTCTACTCTGCACCCGTTCAACCTGCAGAATTACGTCTTTCCCGCAGGCTCCATTATGGGTCCTTTTTTGGGGGAGTTACACGATCCTCAACATAAAGCTGCTTAAACAGCAAAGGAACTACAATGGAGACTACAGGCGAACTCCAAAGATCCCTCAACCCCTACTTAAGCCCCACAGTACCCCCGATTCTTAAGTCCTAAGTCCTGAGCTCTTAATCCCACGATGGCTAGAAACCCTCAGCCCCAAACCCTGAAGCCCATAATACCCCAAGAAGCCCTCCCCTAAACCCCGAAGCCCTGAACCGCCCTCTGGCCCCCAAGACAGTGAAAGTTTAGGCTGACAAAGCAGCAAAGGTCAGCCGAGGACGGCACCGCGGGAGATCTCAATTTTCCCAGTGCCCAAGTACACCTGACGAGGCTTTGGTGTTTTCTGGGCGGTGTTGTGGCGTTTAAGGTTTCGTGACTTTCAGGGTGTTTAAGGATTGATTGAAACTTCTTACAGGTTGGAGGTCCTTAGATGTTTCAGCGAAGGGATGTGGAGCTGCCTAACGCGTGCTTAGGATTGAGACATGGTGCGGATTCGATACACCAAGGTTTAGACTAAACTGCTTTGCGGGGTGCTAAAGCCCAAACCGAGAACCCCTACATCGTAAACTACAAGGGTTCGTACTAAGTTCTTACATCTGGAGAGTTGGTTGGGATTCCGCAGAATATTCAACCAGCACCCTCGAAACTGCACCGAGCTCCGGCCTTGCGACTGTGGAGAAAATCTTCCGCGACTCTTAGCACAAACCCTCAAGAGGGTGCGGGGTTTATGCAGGGTTAGACATTTGCTTCGTCGGAACACCTCTCCAAGTAAAGGACCCCAACCTAGACTCTGCAAAGCATGTTTACCGGACCCCAACACAGACTCTGAATAGCATGGTTACCACGAGAACATATGTCAGAAACCTTGAGCTCCTCAGACCCTTCAGCAGCAGCCCTAGCTGGCTCAACCCACACATGATACAGCCCTCTGAGTCGAGAACCACTATAAAGGCTCACCGAACCTAAACAAAGCCTCATTCTAGCCCTCAACTCCAGTCCCCAACAACTCTCTAAAGGGAACCCTACTCTAATTATGTAGGCCCTATAGAAGTAGACTCTCAAGCCCCGCATCCTCGACCGGCCTTGCGACCGAAGTTGGCTTCCAGCAGTGCTTGCTTCTGGCAAGGGTTGTCGCTTAGTGTTCAAAATCGGGGCCCCAGAAAATAGAAACGGGTTTGGGCCTTACAGTATAGTTATGAGGGGCCTCTACTTGGCACCCCAATTGGAGTTATCAGTATAGTTACCTTAAGCCCTAGTTACTAATTCCCATGATCCTCCAAGTAGGTGCTTGGTGTTTTGGCGTTGAGGTTGTTGTCAGGCCGTTCAGGGTCGGACAATCTTACAGTTGTCTGTGTGCAGGATCAACTGGCGTCGAAAGATTCAGGCCCCCACGTCCGGCATTGTAAGTGCGTTTGTTCTCTGCGTCTTTAAGCTTCCACAACCCTAAACCCTTAACCTAAACACGGCATTTTCTAAACTCAACGGGTTTGGGGGTAGTCTTTCCAGGGCTTCACTCGCACAGGTTGGAGTCTGAGCCCGAAGGTCACAGCCAAAAGACCCAAAGTCCTCCCTGTACCCATAAATGGGCATATATGGCCCGTACTAGTAGGTATATGCGGTGCAAAAACAGGGTATATGGCTTCAGCCGTAGCTGTAGTACGATTGCTATCCAAGACACGAAGAGCTGTTCAGGGTCTTGAGGCTTCGAGTTCGGATTCTTGGGGGTGAAGTTTATGGTTTCCAGCGTTGGCTTTGTGCTTTCGGTTTCTGAACAAATCCAAACCGCAGACTCCTTGTCTCCTTCTAACACGAAAATAGAGGTCTGAACAATTACTGATCCTGTCTCCTGCCCTTAACCAAAGCCTTATCAAACCCTTACCGTCCTAACTCACACCCTGAAAAACCGCGTGGAAAACCCAATGACCTTACCCGGGGTCTCCATTGTAGTTCCATGGTAGCTCCCACGCTGCTTAAGGCTTACGCCCAGCAGGGCCAAGACTGGAAGAAACCATGGCTGGGCTTGAGGGTTGTCAACCAGGACCCTCCTTGTACCCTCAAATATATAGGGGTATATGGTCCCAAATAAGGGGCATTTAGGGTCTAATAGAGGGTAGATGGAGGGTCTAGGAACTTGGGAGTTTCCAAAAGTCTTTCGGAAACTCCCACTTTGGCAGCCAAGGAAGCAATTTCACAGGCGACTGCTGGCACGAGAGCCGCCCTTTCCCCTTCTACCACAGAGTGGAGCAGAGGAATGGGCAGGAGGCATCCAGAACAAACGACCTCCTGGGCGAGAAGGATGCCAAACAAAGCTGGCGAGGTGGCAGAGGTACCACCAACGCAGGGTCCACCGGGCCCGGTGGCATGCCCACAGACGGCACACGGAGTGAAAGGGCCATGAACGTATCTGAGGGCAACAACCAGATCCGGCTTTGCGGGCAGGCCACGCTGCGCAGGACATGCGCCCCAGCACAGGTCCACGCAACACGCGCTTGCAGTGCTGCTTGCGCCATAAACCCTTGCACAGCGATGACACCACTAGAACCGAAAAGTAGAAAAACAAAAACAAAAAAAAGGTCGCCTAGACCCCCTAAACAAACCCACAGCTAGCATGGTAAACCCATACTACGAAGTTGCCAAAACTTCGCGACCAAAGCGCCGAGTTCCAGTCAGGAGGTGTATGACCTTATAGGATCCTAAACATAAGACCGAAAATAGGACCTTAAGCCTTGCATACGGCCCCCATACAGTAACAGTCTTTCATAGGGCTACTATTAAGGGCCTTATATATCTATATTATGAATATTCTCCAACTGTTACTGAGTGGGGGCCGTACCCAACTTAAGCCTATATAGACCCTAAACCCTATATATATAGACCTTAAACCCCAAACCCTAGACCACCAGACCCCACCCTAATGCTCCTGGACCCTCGTAGTGAGATCCTTAACCTCAGCCCCCAAAGCCCAAACCCTCGCCCACAAAGTCCTTAAGCCTATGAGGAGCCGTAGGGCAGACCCTAGACCTCGCCAGCGGGCGCAAGACGTGACGGCTCCACGCCAACACCCCGGCCGGCCTGGGATTCGGAGTTCAGCGAAACCTGGGGGCCTGAATAAGTTACCTTTGGCTAGTAGGGAATGGGGCTCGTCTAAAGGGATCTATAGGGGTTTAGGGCTCCTTTAAGGGGATACTTACCTTTGGTTAGTGGGGAATGGAAGGATGGTAGTAATAGTAGTTGTAATTGTACCCCATTCCTCCATTCCCTACTAACCAAAGGTAAGATAATTGGAGTAGGGCTCCTCTGAGGATTCCTTTCGGGTTTAAGGTTTGTTAGATGGGTTGAATACTAAAAAAGTCTATGGCTTTTAGGGTTTACGGTGTAGGAGCTCCCCCGAAACATGCAATATAGGGGCCTCAATATTTAGACCAGGGTTCTGGGGTATATTAGACTAAAGTATGGTTAATTTTTGACGCCCTATAGCAAGCCAAGACCACAAATCCTAAACCCTGAACCCTGAACCCTGCACCCCTTAACCCTATAAACCCTAATCCCTTTTGAGCCCTTAAAGGAACCCTTTTCTTGAACCCTTCTAGGAATCCTAAACCCTAAACCCCTAAAACCCTGAAATCTAAGCCAAGTCTCCAAGTGCAACGGAGGAGCCTCAAAAATTAGAGTAGGGTTTTGGGGAAAAAATCAACTCTCAAAGTGCAACGGAGGAATAAACCCTAAACCCTTTTAGATCCCTTTCTAGAACCCTTTATAAATTCAGGAACCCTTCAAGGAACCCTTTTTTGAACCCTTCACAAGTGCAACGGAGGAGCCAGGCCACAGCGGCTGCAGCCATCGGGCGCCGGCTGCCAGCTGGGCGTCAAGGCCAGAAACCTCGAAGAGAGCGGTGATAAGGGTTCCTTTAAGGGTCAATTCCTAGGGATCTATAGGGATCCTTACTCTAAGGGTCCCTTTAACGGGATCTATAGGGATTCTATAAGGGTATAGGGTTCTAAAGGGATTTACAGGGATTCTATAAGAGTATAGGGTTTAGGGCGGGTCCCTTTAAAGGGATCTATAGGGGTTCTATAGGCATATAGGGTTTAGGGCTCTCTTGGAGGATCATGGGACTTAGTACGTATGGTTATAAGTGATGAGTACCTTAACTAGGGTCATAAACGGACATAAACGCAGCTACCTTACTACATACCTCAAAGAGAGCTTACCAGAAACTCCAAAACCCCTCAAGTAAGCGCCTTAAATTACAGTAGGATGCCTATTATGATTGAAGGTACATTCCTCAGTTAAAGGGTTTTGGAGTCTTCGGATTTTTTAGGGCTTGGGGGCTGGGATACAGGGCTTCAGGCATTCAGGGGTTGAGTGGTTTGGGGGCCTAATCTAGCGTTTACCGGTTTAGGCGGGCAGGTCTGTAGTGGTGCAGGGTCTAGTGGTTCCTAAACCCTACACCCTAAACCCTCTAGGGCTTACCTAGACCTCCATTTGTAGCCGAAGGCCCGGAACGCCAGAGACCAAGCAAATCCCAAACAGACGAAACTCAGCATCTGTCATGAAATCTTACCAAGAAAGCTAAGCCCGGAACCGTTTCTAAAACTCCTGTAACACCCCAAACTGCACAACCCCTCCCCACTGAAGGGCGCACGGAGGCTGGTAGGTCGCAGAGGAAAGGCTCACCATGGCACCTGCAGTGTCGGATCCCCACAGTTCCTGAACCCAACCCCAAGGGTCCAAAGGACCCAATAATTAGGCGCTCGGTTTTAGGATAGCAGTTATGTAGGTTAGGACTTTGGAGAGTATATGATAGTTGGGTACTTGGACCCTTAGGGCAACCTTTTTGAGGTTTACTACGGGGTTGGGGTGGTGCTTGGTGGTGCTTTGCGGTTCTAGGTGGGGCTTCTGAAGCCTTTGAAAAATATTAGTAAATAAGATCCTCTTAAGCCCAATAAGGGAAAATACAAAATGTCCCAAAGCCCTACCCAGGGTTTAGGGTTTAGGGAAGAACTGCACGCAACTTTCGAACTGAGCTTATGGGGTTCTGGGAGATTGAAAACAGCGGGGTCGCAGAGGGGTCCTATGGGGTTTCAACTGGTGGGGTTTAGGGTTTAGGGTTTAGGGTTTAGGTTTAGGGGTTTAAACTGCGGTGTTGAGGTGTTTCCGGCTTAGGGACAAGGGTTTCGGGGTTGAGGGCTTCATGCCGGCTTAAACTCTGACTCCTATAAACTTCCGGTTCTTGACAGGCCGAAACAGTAGCGTCGGATAAATAGTTAGAGCCGGGCTTTGAGGCTCATTACACAATAATTATAACAAGCGATCCTCAAAATAGTATTGGCAATTGTTTGGGCCCCTCTAGTAGGGATGTATCAACCAGGGGTTGACATGAAGGGGGTTTAAAACTTGGTCTCGGGTGTTTAGGCTTGGGGAGAGCGAGAGCTTCGATGTATGCGGGAGAAAGCCAGGTTCCTTGGACGACTTTCAAGCGTAACAACAGGATGCCGCAGCTTTTGCGAATATCATACCTGGAGACAGCTAATTTCTCTGTGTGGGACTGTGGTAGAGTTTAGGTAACTAGCCTAAAGTATGTCCGAGCTCAGCTCTTAATATAGGAGCCTTAACAGTGAGAATAGGGTCTTGGGGCCATGTTACACTATAATAAGGAACCCTAGGAATATTTGTGGTAATTATTTGGGCTGCTATACTAAATTCTTATAGTAGCCCTTATAGACCCCTTTAATGGAACCCTAAACCCTACAAAAATTGTTAATGATTTAGGCCCCTACATCATAGAACCCTACTATAGATCCCTTATTGAACCCTTTTTGAAAACCCGTTAAAGGGAACCCTACTCTAATTATTTAGGCCTCCGTAGTAATCCTCGGCAGTGCCTGGCTGTGGCGATGCCCAGGTGGCCACGTGGCTCCAAGTAATCGAATCCGCTGATCGGTGGAGGACCTCTGCGGCTTTCGATGGCAACCCCTAAACCCTGGAACCCTAGAACCGTAAACCCTATAAACCCTATAAGCCCTACACACCCTAAAAAACTCTGAAACCCTAAGACCCTAAACCCTAAGACCCTAAACCTGTAAAATCCTATAAACCCTAAGACCCTAAACCCTAAGACCCTAAACCTGTAGAATCCTATAAACCCGAAAACCCTAAACCCTAAGACCCTAAACCTGTAAAATCCTATAAACCCGAAAACCCTAAACCCTAAGACCCTAAACCTGTAGAATCCTATAAACCCGAAAACCCTAAACCCTAAGACCCTAAACCTGTAGAATCCTATAAACCCGAAAACCCTAAACCCTAAGACCCTAAACCTGTAGAATCCTATAAACCCGAAAACCCTAAACCCTAAGACCCTAAACCTGTAGAATCCTATAAACCCGAAAACCCTAAACCCTAAGACCCTAAACCTGTAGAATCCTATAAACCCGAAAACCCTAAACCCTAAGACCCTAAACCTGTAGAATCCTATAAACCCGAAAACCCTAAACCCTAAGACCCTAAACCTGTAGAATCCTATAAACCCGAAAACCCTAAACCCTAAGACCCTAAACCTGTAGAATCCTATAAACCCGAAAACCCTAAACCCTAAGACCCTAAACCTGTAGAATCCTATAAACCCGAAAACCCTAAACCCTAAGACCCTAAACCTGTAGAATCCTATAAACCCGAAAACCCTAAACCCTAAGACCCTAAACCTGTAGAATCCTATAAACCCGAAAACCCTAAACCCTAAGACCCTAAACCTGTAGAATCCTATAAACCCGAAAACCCTAAACCCTATAAACCCTCTTTCCGGCTCTGGGGCTCTGGGGCTCTAAGGCTTCAGGGCTGTTTTTTGGGGCTTTCGGGCTGTCAGGGGAGTAGGGCTTCGGAGTCTGGCGCTGCGGGTCTGAACTGTTGAGGCTCAGGGTTTGGGACACTTTGGTTAAGGAGATAGGGCTAAGGGCTTAGGTTTTTCTTAAGGTTTAGAGTATAGGGTTTAGTTTAGGGTTTAGGGTGAAGGAGTTGAGTGTTCTACTTCTAGTGATTCAAGTTTGGTGGGATATTCTATTTGGCAGCTTGCGGTGAACCTGTTCCGGGAAACCCAAGAAAAGGCACCAACACCGAAGCTGGGGCTGACTTAAAAGCTCAAAACCTAAAGGACCGTACCTATGCCCTAAGGTAGAAGCCAGAAAGTTGGAACATCATTACCCTCATGCTCTTAAGGTAAAGTATAAGGGATCCTAGCACTAATCCTCCTAAAGTCATGTTCCAACTTTCTGGCTTCTACTATAAACCCAAAGCCCCTCAACCCAAACCTTTAACACCCTGGCCTTGATGGTGATGCCAGTGGGGCCATCGATGCACGGTTTAGGGTTTAGGGTTTAGGGAAACGTTCAAGACGTCGAACATGCAAAGCGGATCATCCGCACTTCGCAGCAGAGCTCTGAGACTCGGCAGGCTCACAGAATCAAAACACTTCACCGTGTCAAGACATGCACCAGTCAAAAATGTACTATCGCCATGCGCGGCAGCCAGGGGAAATCTCGCTCCCCGTCACCACAGCAGCCGGGGCACCGCTGCGACCACCGACAAGCTCATCAGGAAACCAGGAGCAGCACTCGCTGAAGTGTTTCACAGTACGGGCCGCCCTGTCCTTGCCCTTGCCAACCAGAAATTCAGGGAACCGGCCCAAAAAAGAGATATCTTTCCGACGCCACAGTTTAGAGTTTAGAGATTTGAACAGGCTTTAGCACCCCCAGAAAAGAACTCGTGCACAAACAGACCAGAGCTCAAGTTCCTTAAAGGGTTCCTTTAAGGGTTCTACAAAGGATTCTACAGGGGTTTGGGGTTTAGGGGTTTAGGGTTCCTTTAAGGGTTCTATAACGGATTCTATAAGGGTTTGGGGTTTAGGGTTATTGTTTAGGGGTTTACGGTTTCTTTAAGGGTTCTATAAAGGATTCTATAAGGGTTCGGGGTTTAGGGTTTAGGTGTTTGTTTATAAAGGGTTCCTTTAAGGGTTCTATAAAGGATTCTATAAAGGTTTGGGGTTTAGGAGTTTAGGGTTTGGATGATTAGGGGCTTTGGGGCTTTAGTGGCCTCTTCAATCTCCGGGGCCCGGACCACCTGATCTGGGCTGGCAAGCCTGGAATTCATTTGGGGGGCTTTGGGGCTGTCGGGGTCCTTATTTAGGGTACGATTATGTGGGTCCCCTAGTTTTGGAAACTCCCAAAATATCATGCCTACATGGGTGGTTGTCAAGATTATGGTCCCTTTTTGGGTCCTCGTTTTTATAATTTACGGCACCTAATATTTAGGGTACCCCAAAAAAGGACCCCAAAATTTGACAACTACCCATTTAAGCGCCTTAATAATCAGATTAGTGTTCCCTTTAAAGGGTTCTTTGAAAATGGTTCTATAGTGCAGGGGCCTTCATACTTAAAGTAGGCTTTGGGGGGTCCATTATACTATACTTATAAATTATGACAAGGAATCTCCAAAATGGTGTTTGTAATTGTGATTATTTAGGCCCCTACTTTATCTTTAGGAGGCTCCTTGGTTCGGAGCTTTCGGGTTTTGGGATGGTCCTAGATCGGGCCTTGGGGCGTAGGCAGGGTTTCGGCCTCCAGGCATTCAGGGTCTGAGGGTCTCGAAATTTTAGGGTGTACGGTGCAGGATTTGGGAGTTTCCGACAATTAGGGGTACCTTATTTTGGGGTCCTGATAAAAAGGATCCTACTGTTTAGGCTACTATGTTTGGGTCCCCTATTCTCGGAAACTCCCATTTTGGAGGCTTCGAAAAGCAGCGCCCATCACTGGAGGTTGACGTGGCTCGACACTCTTTTGTCATGTCGCCCACCCCGGCTCAATAGACTTTCGATTTGGGGATTTCGAAGTCAGAAATAAAATCAAAGCCCAAGCGCCCTAAACACGACGCCTCTGAGGTTGATCTCCCTAAACCCTGAACCCTAAACCACGCGGAGGCGTAAGCCTCCTGAACTCTGTAGCATGAGTTCCAACTTGCCAATCCTATGGAACACGATAGCAACCCACGGTAGTGCGGGTACTTGGGGTACTACGGTTATACGGACCTCCATAACCAAAGTCGGGTTTTAGAGGCTTTGGTGAATCCAAAACTACAACTACACTGGCAAGGAAGCCTCAAGGAATAGCATAAAACTATTGAAGCCCCTGTCGGATAAGAGCCTGACAACAAGGCCTGTAAACCCCAAACGCCAAACGTTTAGGGTTAGAGGTGTTTCGCACAGAGTCTCGGGTTTGAGGTTTGTGGCTTACCAGCAGGGTTTAGGACTCCTCCACCCGCACCCACGCCATCGTAGCCAAGGACTAGCATACCGAAACACGATTAGACGCCGCTGGAGGTAACCGATGCATCCGATGCATAGGAGGTTTCCCCAAAGCCCTGATATCGGATACATGCATAGGGGCCTTCACAATTAGACTAGGGTTTTGGGGTACAGTACGTGAAACCCCAAAATGGGCATTATTGGCACCTACATTCCGCAAAAGAACTCGAGGTTTTGAATCCTAAAGCAGCAGGCTTTGAGGCCGGAAACCCTAGACGGTAAACCCTGAACCCCCTAATGAAACCCCATGAGCCATATACCCTAAGCTGCATAATTACAGCCCATAAGCCCTATAACCCCCGAACCCCCATCATCAAACCCTCTAAGCCCTATACCCTAAAACCCCAAAACCAGAAGCCCTCTTCTGCCTCCGTCCCAAACCAAAGTCCAAGTCTTGGAACTCGTCGCCTCAGCTTCCATTCTGCTGCAGATTAGCAAACCCTTTAGGAATGCCCGACGCTCTAGATCTGTTCCAAACCTGAACCCGCCCAGGATTTGCGGCGTGGGTGGGGTGAATTCCCGGAATGAGCCCGTTCTGCAGCTGCAGAGCAAGGAGGAGGGCTCCCAAGACTATAGGATTCGGCCAAGAAGTACATAAGAAAACCCTCAACCCGCACCGACCAGGCACAAACACTGAACCTGGAACCCAGCCGTGGAAAAACCCGAAGCAGCGCCAAGCAAGAGCGAGGCGCCCAGAAAGGGATTGGACATGGTGGTGCCCCCTGTCGTCGTGGTAGTCGCGGCCGGCGTGGTGGTGGCCCTAGCCACGGTTTGGGGTGTGGGGTTTATGGGGTTTAGGGTTTAGGCTTTAAGCCCTGATTGCAGTCACATCTCCACTCTGCTCTACCAAGAGTGGATCGAACATGGACCCCACCGGCAACCAGGGCTTCAGGCCTCGTGATTTAAGATTTCCGGCCGAGATGCTTTGCGGTACATGTCGGGCGTTGGATTCCATTGGGCCCTAAACCCCTACCATAAACCCTAG